>JBBPBX010007463.1:13966-24979 GCA_038048925.1 Garcialebias charrua
CACTCTCCCCCTTCCCAACATGTAAATTTGCCGCCAAGACGAAGATTCAGGTACCGTATTTCTCGGTCGTAAGGGTGCATCTAGGTCGTAACTTAGTGCTATGGTTTCTAACGGAGTTCGTTCGTAAAGCCGGAATGTCGTAAGTCGAGGCCGTTGTAAGTCGGGGACCACCTGTAATTAATAATTGGTTTAGCAGTAATTACCTGTAATAATCCTGACTGAAAGATAGCAGCTACTCCTCCATCTCAACCGGTTATTGTAGGAACATCCATCCATCCATCATCTTTACCCGCATCTTCCTTTTCGGGTCACAGGGGTCACTGGTGCCCATATCCAGCTATAACTGTGCGAGAGATGGGAGACACCTGGACATGTTTCCAGTCCATCACAGGGACACCTGGACAGGTCTGTAGTCCATCACAGGGACACACAGAGACAAACGAGACAAACAACCATTCACTCGCTCACCTAGGTCCAATTTAGAGTTACCAATCAGTCTAACATGCAGGTTTTTGGTCTGTGGGAGGAAACTGTCGTACCAGGAGAAAACCCATGCAACACGGAGAGAACATGTACACTCTACTCAGAAAGGCCCCCGGGCTGGGATTTGGACTAGCAACCTTCTTACTGAGAGGCAACAGCTCTACCAACTGATCCACTGTTCTAGGAACATGAACATTTAAATAATTAACAGGAGTGGATTCATTTATCCAAAAAAAAGTGTTCAATACATAAACAACTGGACTTTATTTGTAACAGAAGACGTTTCGCTCTTCATCCAATGGGCTTTCTCATTTCTAAGAGCAGACTGTGAGAGTAAAGTTATAAATGCTGAGCTGACACACACACACATACCTATGTAAATTGAAGGCTGAGATAACACACACACATACCTGAGATAACACACACACATCCTATGTAAATTGACAAATCACACCTCACACCTTAACAGTAGGGGTTTCTTAAGGTCTTTGTTAGACTAATTCACAGATGAGACTCCTCTGCTCCCATCAGGTGTGAACGTCTAGGAATCAGTCCCAAAGCTGCACCATACGTTTTTGAAAGTTGGAATCTGAGGCCCTGTTTACACGGACACTGTGTGGGGGAAACAGATGTTTTGGGTATGTTAATTAGGTGAAAAGTTTTGCGTTGACACGGATCTGCTCGAATTACCCCCCTCCCTCATGCCCCCCCTTTCACCCATTGCGCATGCGTGCTGCCTCACTGCTGGCTGTCTGCTGTGTTCTTCTGGGCTAAAAGTTCAGCTAACAACAACTTAACAAGTTAAAGCTGGATTTTGGATAAGAGTCGACAGATTTGACACCTAGTGGGTCTCGCTTCATCTAACAAGCTGCACACCAGACGCTGAGTGGACTGTGGACCAGAACCCGAGTGACGATGAGGATGATGTTGGACTTTACTCCGTGATAAACAGCTGACTTACAGCAGGTAAATCAACGTTCTTAATATAATGTTTGCTTGTGTTTACTTTGATCACACAACAACAGAGTTTTTATTTATTTATTTATTTCTGCCAGGTGGAGAAGCTGTCGTTCCAACAGGCAGACCGGTTCTGATGGGTCCAGATGAACACACAGCAAGAGTCCAGTTCATTAACGTAGTTACAGTTCGGTTCACGTGTTTTAATAGTGTTCAGTTTAATTCTCAGTGTTTGTGTTACGTAAAGTTTGTGGTGCTGAATAAATAAATAAATAAAAAATAAACCTGGTGTCTTCATTTTCACAGCATGTTACGCACTGTTTAAAAAACTAACGAGTCCAGATAGATACTGTAGTTCAGATAAATTTAAACATCTCCCACACCAACATAAATACTGTTTATTATTGTTAAACTGTTATTTTGCAGCGTGACACGTGAAAATGTCCGCATGCCCACTGTCCGCGCGTGCGAGCTGCGCGCATGTGGTTGACACAAAAGCTCAGCGGGAGATGTTTACATTATCAACGGGGGGTCAGCGAAAAAGTTCCACCTTGAGAGGTAGATCAGAAAAGTATTGGATGCAAAGAGGGGGGCCAGTGAACTTGTGTCAACGATAAGCAAAGACGCAAAGAGAAAGTAGCGGTTCCACTCAAAATACGCGCCGTGTAAACAGGGCCTGAGTACTCCTCCTCTTTTAAGGGAAGGCTTTTCTCTCTTAATATAAACAGCTTCCTTCACACTCCTCTCAAACAGATAAAGTCCAGTTGTTTCTGTGTTGAACGCTTTTTTTGATTTATCATGTCTTGGATGACTGAGAATCTTCACCAGCATATTGCTATGGATTCATTTATACTAACAAAATCCTCCTGTTGTAGCCAGGTTTCTGTCAGACAGAATAAAGCAATATGATGATCAGTTATCAGTTCATTAACTAACAGAGGAAAGGGATCTGATGTTCAGTAATCCACAATTTAATGATTTTATTCTTTTATTCTGGCCTTCTTCTTCCGGCTCTCGGCAAAGCAAGTTGCATATCTTTTTGCTCCTACCCTCCCTAAGTTTTCCTCCTCCCTGCTTGCTTTTTGTCTCGTCCGTGACTCTTCAGTGCTCACTCGAACCAATTTGCGATGGAGTTAATAAATTGGGCTGTTTCATCTATAGATAAGATTTTTTCCACGAAGCGGACCGGGCCAGGAGAAGCGGCCTGCCCCTCTGACACGCACGCTGTCGGATACATGATGGACTCGTGGGGACAGTGGCAACCCATGTGTTTGACCGTCCTGTCTGTCGAAGACGTGGAAGATTTGTGGATTATTGGGATATTGGTGGCAGCTGCTCTGTTTTTTGGCGTAAGCGGAGCTGTCTGCTACTGGAAGATCAGGAAAGCTTCGGCGGCTATCGGCGCGCTGGCCAAACTTCCTGATCAGCAAGATTCTCTGATCCGGGCTGTGAGCTCCTCATCCCAGCTGTTGTACGAACTGAGTCGCACAATAGGAGCAGCGGTAGACCACCGCGGACCTGCGGTGCGCTTTGGAACTCGTTTACAGCCGCCCGGCCTCAATCAGGGCACAGATGGGGGTTTGTAGTTCGGAACCTCATATGATTCGGCGACTTTGGACCTGAACAGCACCTGGACTTTGGAAGGCTGCAGTCAAAAAGAACACTGTGGCCTGGATTGAAGATAAACAAAAACTATCTAATCTGGTTTCTGCACACGACCTTGGAAAGAAGGCTGTCTGGAAACTATTCTCCTGGAGTGAAGCTGAGAGACCTTGCTGACCCCCCCCCCTCCCCCCCCAGAGATCTCTGTGGGTGCGCTCGAGGCGCCGGGCTGAGACAACTGCTGAACTGTGCTATCTGAATGTTGCTCACAGACTGTTTGATCTCCTTGCATGTCGTCAAAACTGCAACAATGTCTTGTCTGGGTGTGCTTATTGCTGATAGAGTTTTTGGGACTTTATCATAGAGTGTCTTAAGGCAATCTTTGATAGATTCTTTTTTTGAATATCACAAATGATACCTATTGTGTTTTTCCTTTTTCCATATCTGTTTGACCTTCATCCGGAGACAGATGAGAGCGGCCGCGCAGAAGAACATGTCATGTGTTTGAATATGCTGCAGCTTTGCGTACTCTCCCTCTTCTGGACGACTGTGTATACATAATCATGTTGTATCGGTCAGCTGGTGCAATGTTAATAAAAATCTCTTGTATCTCTTGTATCTTGTAAATTCATTCAACCATTATTTAGACAGGTTGACTTTGACTTTGCCGTTGAAATTAACTGCTTTTATGGTTTATAATTTTAGAGCTGATTTTTGTTTAAGTAATTTGAGCCATGGGCGAGTTGACACTGTTTCAGTAGCCGTGTTTCCATCAAGGTTTCTAGATGCGCATTTTGAAGTATTGCCGCAGAAAAGCTTAATGGAAACGGCAAAATCCGAATTTACTTCCTCAAATTCGCCAAAAAGTTTATACGCTCGCTTGAGGTGGTTTTTGGGATCTTCGAAAATGAGCAGATGCGCAAAATGACAGATGGAAACAGATTTGCCGACTCAGTTCTGCCGTAGCGAACATTCACGTCATGTGACTGATCAGCTGTTTCCGCTCCGGACAACATGTAACATCGCTAAAACTAGTTGGCATGACAGAATAAATACAACTTGCCCGATAGCAACACATACCTGAAATATTCTCTCCATTTTGACGAGATGTGTGGCCGGGTTCTGTTTTCAACCGCTACTTCCTGTTTACTGTAGACATGCGTAACGCTGACGTCTGACGTAATGACGCTGACGTCTGACGTAATGACGCTGTGCGTGGCCCGGTAGATGTGATTCAAGCCAGTTGATGGAAACACTTCTGCTTCGCATTAATTTGTATTTACATATTTGCGAGATTTCAAAAATGAGCTCAAAATTCGAAATGAAAATGGATGGAAACACGGTTAATGTGGATGTGGGTGGGTAACAGAGGAGAATCAGCAGAGAGGTGTGGAGGACTACAACTCTGCTTCCTGGACTGAGCAAGGTTTTTTAAAAGATCAATAAACCAGTCTCCCCAATCATTTGAGAAAACTATGCTTTCTAGTTTTTATTTTTGATTAAAAGTATAGTTTCCTCAGATGACTGAGGTGGAGATTAATCTATGGCATATGTGTCAAACTCAAGGCCCGGGGGCCAAATGTGGCCCTCGTTGACATATCATCTAGCCCCCAAGATGGTATGTGAAATGTAAAATACTTATATCTCTTAAATTTTATTCAGTAAACTTCGATTTATAATGTTGAAAGCACAACAGAGACCATAAAATAAGACCAACCAAACTCTTGTTGAGGGACATGTGACCAAGAAAAGATGTTGGGTATCTGGTTTGAGTTAGTGTGGTTTTTTAAATTGGCCCTTAGTTTGAAAAAGGTTTTCATTTAGCCCCCCTTTTATAAGCGAGTTTGACACCCCTGATCTATGGGGACCAAGGCCACCAATGGCCACCCCCTGGCTCCTGCGTTGCACCTGATGGTGGATAAAAATAATAATAATCCTACACTGTAGGATTTGTCACTCGCCTTGGACAAGAAAAAAAAGAAAAAGAAAGAAAACTAACCGCATCTCCACAGTGTAACTCCTACCCACTTGGATATCTTGCACCAAAACATTAAGGTATACTTGCATTCTCTGTTCAATTCCAGTCCAGAAAAACACTCATCTCCAAAACTACAAACATCACTATGACTATTCAGACCCCTCAGTGACGGGGGACATCAGTGTTCTGCTTGTTCTGTCCAGATTAGCTGACTTCAACCATTGTCATGTTGATCTCTTATCCCAGATTTAAGGTTGGCACCTTCTCCGGCCACCATACATTTCCTTCAATAAAAATAAATCAACTCTTTGACATGTTTTTTATCTGTCATGTTCCTTCTGAAGAATAAGGAGTGGACCCTTTCTCCACTCTGTTGCTCCGTCCTTCTGATTGATGTGGAAATGAGGCGTAATGTTGCAGGAGTCATTAGTGATGTCTACAACATTTGGAGGATGGGAGTAAAAAGTAAAAGCATTCATGTACCCCCCCCCCCCCAGTCATTGTACTGCCTCCCCACTTAAGGGTTTTGCCCAGCAGTTTGAGAATCACTGCAATAATAACGCATACATTTCATAAAATGAATTAGTCTCAAAAGTAGTCACTCATCTGTGCAGCAAGATTTGTGTGTGCGCATAAGATCCACAAACGTGTACTACAGGTTTGAAAAATGCATGAACACCTGTTCAAATGTGCACATTTCAAATCACACAAGTTGGAATATTCTGCACGTACAAATTGTCAAATACACGTGCACAAATCACCTGCTGTGCATGGATCAACTTACCTGTGAAGGTGACTTGAGACTTTCTTGCTGCTCCAGATTCACAAAGGTAATGCTGCATTCAAGGCTGGGGCAAAGATGGGACAGCTACGTCTTATCATATTTACTGAGTTACTGGAAAAAGACACATTTCTAAATTGGCACAATAGTCATAACCCTCAAAACACGTGCTTACATAAACATTACAGGATTCCAAAAGTGTTAATTTTGTGAACTGTACAGTTAAAATAAACTTAAAATGAGTATAATAGTCATCCATCCAGTCTCTTTTCCCCGCTTCTTCCTTTTCAGGTTGCGGGGGGTCACTGGTGCCCATGTCCAGCTGTCACTGTGCAAGAGTTGCATTCGGGTCAAAAAAATCTGATCTGACCCGGCCCCAGCCCGCAGTCATAATTTCCAAACCCCACCCGACCCGACGAATTAACAGTAATTACAGGTCCGAACCTGGAACCCCCCAAAATTTTTAAATTAGTTATTAATTGTCGGGGACGCGCAGCTGAATAAAAGCGACAGAAGATTCTGAGAGTTGTTTGTACTTTCATAGACGTAAAAAACAACAACATTTAAACCCTGTTTCTTCCTGCATTCGTCTGAATTGCTGAGACACACGGACAGCTCTGACACGCGTCTGCTTTGTGGTCTCACCTGTTTGGGCCCTCGACCGCGCACGTCCTCTAGTGCAGCAGCTGAATGAGCGTCCATTTGGACGATGGATCGCTGCCTGACAGTATAGTCGTATCTGAAGCTTAACTGAACTTTTGACCTCTTTCAAAGCCGGTCAGCTCGCGGTGAAAGGGCCGTGTGCGGCTGGTGGAAGTATGGCAGGCCATGTTATCATATAATTGGATCATGGCTGAACCTGACCTAATTAAAAGCCAGAGACTGGCCCAGCTCGCCCATCCATCCATTACCTTTTACCTGCTTCTTCCATTTTGGGTCATGGTGGTCGCCGGTGTCCATGTCCAGCAATCACTGTGTGAGGGGCAGGGTACACCCTGGAAAGGTCTCCAGTCCATCACAGGGACACATAGAGACAAACAAGACAAATGACCACTCTCTCTCTCTGTCTGTCTGTCTGTCTGTCTGTCTGTCTGTCTGTCTGTCTGTCTGTCTGTCTGTCTGTCTGTCTGTCTGTCTGTCTGTCTGTCTGTCTGTCTGTCTGTCTGTCTGTCTGTCTGTCTGTCTGTCTGTCTGTCTGTCTGTCTGTCTGTCTGTCTGTCTGTCTGTCTGTCTGTCTGTCTGTCTGTCTGTCTGTCTGTCTGTCTGTCTGTCTGTCTGTCTGTCTGTCTGTCTGTCTGTCTGTCTGTCTGTCTGTCTGTCTGTCTGTCTGTCTGTCTGTCTGTCTGTCTGTCTGTCTGTCTGTCTGTCTGTCTGTCTGTCTGTCTGTCTGTCTGTCTGTCTGTCTGTCTGTCTCTCTCTCTCTCTCTCTCTCTCTCACTCACTCACTCTCTCACCTAGGGACAATTTAGAGTTACCATCAGTCTAACATGCATGTTTTTGGTCTGTGGGAGAAAACCGGAGTACCCAGAGAAAACACTCACAGCACGGTGAGAACATGCAAACTCCACCCAGAAAGGCCCGGGATTTGATCTGGCGACCTTCTCTCTGAGAGGCGGCAGCTCTACCAAATTTGTGCACATGTATTTGACAAATTGTCAAAATTGCACAGTATTGTGAAGAATATTTCTTCTTGTGCCATTTGAAACGTGTACCTTTCAAGCATTTGTGAAACTTGTGGTGTGCTTGTGTAACCTTTTGCCTTTTGTACAAATATAAATCTTGTACTCTTGTGTGACTGCTGTTTGAGACTAATTCATCTTTATACACACGGATGTATATACAGTATGTTATACAGTATGTTAGTGTGAATCAAATCGGATCTTGTCATCCTGAACATTTCATTGTGCTGTTGACGTTGCGTTAACCGGCTGACAAATAAACAACATAGCATGTGCTATTTCTATGGCTAGCTACGTGCTATTGCAGAAATGTGTAGTGGCTCGTAGAAGTAGATGTTTTGCGTCTCATCTGAGGACATCGGCTCAGGCTTTGAGCGTGACCCTCCACATTTTTAAACTGTACTCACATGCAAATCATTCTGCCCCTCCTTAGGGTTAGTAGGGCTGTGGCTACGTTCACTACACAGGTCTTAGGGCCAGTTTACACGGCGCATATTTTGAGTGTAACCGCTACTTTCTCTTTGCGACTTTGCTTATCGCCTACACGACGCTGCTGGCCCCCCTCTTTGACTCCGATACTTTTCTGACCCTGCTCTCAAGGTGGAAGTTTTTCGCAGACCCCCCGCTGATAATGTAAACATCTCCCGTGGAGCTTTTGTGTCAACCACATGCGCGCAGCCCGCATGCGCGGACAGTCTGACATTTCACGTGTCACGTTGCAAAATATAACAGTTTAACAATAATAAACAGTATTTATGTTGGCGTGGGAGATGTAAATTTATCTGAACTACAGTATCTATCTGGACTCGTTACATTTTTTAAACAGTGCGTAACGTGCTGTGAAAATGAAGACACCAGGTTTATTTTTTATTTATTTATTTATTCAGCACCACAAAGTTTACAACACAAACACTGAGAATTAAACTGAACACACTATTAAAACACGTGAACCGAACTGTAACTACGTTAATGAACTGGACTCTTGCTGTGTGTTCATCTGGACCCATCAGAACCGCCGAACCGTCTGCCTGTTTGTTGGAACAACAGCTTCTCCACCTGGCAGAAATAACATTATATTAAGAACGTTGATTTACCTGCTGTAAGTCAGCTGTTTATCACGGAGGAAAGTCCGGTTCTGGTCCACAGTCCACTCAGCATGGTGTGCAGCTTGTTGGATGAAGCGGTCCCGCTTGGTATCAAATCTGTTGACTCTTATCCAAATTCCAGCTTTAACTTGTTGTTAACTTGTTGACAACAACTTGTAGTTAGCTGATTTTAGCCAGAGAGGAAAGCAGATGAGGCAGGCTGCCTCGTCTGCTGTTTACCTCAGGCTGCACGCATGCGCAGTAGTGAAGGTTCCAAAAATCACAGCGCCATCTAATGGCCCAGCATGGTAACTACAGTGAAATCATGAGGACGGGGGGTGGAGGGGGAGAGAGTCGTATCCACAGAATTCGACCGTGTCAACGCAAAACTTTTCACCTAATTAACATACCCAAAACATCCGTTTCCCCCACAAAGTGTCCGTGTAAACAGGGCCTTAATACTGTACTCAGTTCTGATATTTTCCCCCCAAGGTCTGATTTATTTGTGTGTGGGGGGAGGGGGGTTGTTTACATTATATTTTAAATAGCCCTCACAAGCAGAAAATATGTCACACACAGCCCGGTGTGTTTATAACAGTAAAATATACAATACAACAGTACAGTATATGCATATGATATATGTACACAATATTTTCAACATGTCAGCAGGTGTGCATGAATCCTGAAGCTGTAGCAGAGAATAAAGCTCTAATTTTAACTAAAGCTTTTTGTGGAGCATATCTCTGTGTGGATGCTAAGTTTACCTGGGATCTTTCACTTCCTGCCTACTCCGCTGAAGAACTGTGCCGTCTGTCACACTTAAATGATGAAAAGCCAGATGTCAGATGAGTCCAATTTATTTAGGACCACATATGAAGGTGACCTGGGTCTGAGTGGAAAAGATCAAATGTTCCAGTCCAGTTGGGCCTTTGTCAGCCTGGTCCAGGAGACAGCTTTTGTTCACGTGCAAGAAGGTTGGATTGAAAGCTCTGTTTTAGTTCTGAAAAGTTCAGGCTCAACACATGAGGGTTAGAATTTAGCCACATTACCATGCAAACATTTCAGTTTCCACGTGTCCAACTGGTTATTTGTCATGTCCAAAATGACATTCTTCCTGCACACAATCATCATTTCAGATGTTCTAAACATCATTTTTTTCTAGAATTAAAAATGATGTCATGTTTTCAGTTACATGTACTGGGTTATTGACATGATCTTTAATAAATTTGGAACAACAAAAATGCATTATGATTAGTATAATTGTCTTTGGGGTATTAATCAATCATACTGTAACTGTTAACAAGCTTTTCACACACCAGTAATTAGAATATTGACTATGACAACAATGTTACTACAAATATTCAAAGATCTATTAATATTCTTTGTGTGATTTAACACGAAACAGGATTTTAAAAAAAACGTGATTTTAACTCAACTTGAAATGTAAACCGTGAGTGTTTAAGAGTTCTTTGTCAGATTTCTACAGTGCAGACATTAACACAGCAGGTTTAGTCAGGTTCAGGTCATTGATTTCAGCGTGTTCATGTCATTGTACCTCACTTGTCCCTCTGTCTCAGTCTGTCCTCAGGATGTCCCAGTCTTTACCCAGCTCCCCCCTGTCTGAACCATACCACCCCACTCTGACCCCCACCCAGACTCTGTCACCATTCAGTCTGGACCAGACCATCTTCAGCCTGCAGGGGGACAGCAGGTGGGACATAGTTATCTCTTTGTTTGTTTGTTTGTTTGTTTGTTTGTTTGTTTGCCCGTGCATTTCGGGCAGTGCTGTGCAGCATGCAGGCTCATGGTGATTCCTCAGCTCCAGCAGGAAGTTCCAAAGAACTCCTTGGATGGCTCACAGGTTTGGACAGCTCTCTGGCCTTCCAGGGAGGTGTCAGATGGCACAACCTGGCAACGTAGAACTGTACTCAACATGTTTAGCAAGAAAGTGGACAGCTGCTCCTGTCATTAAAGAGCTGCTGCTTTCACCAACTTGGCTTATGGACTGATCTAGAGCAAAGGCCACAGTTCTCGAGGGGTACCATGGGGGTATGTGCATCATTGAGCAGGTATATCTGTGCTGTTGCTGCTCAAAGCTGGGCGTAAACTTTAGGTTAGCTTGAAAAAAATTAGACCTGCAGTCCCAGAGTGCTGCTTTCTCACAGGGGCTGTGGTGGTATAGTGGGGCCTGTCCCAGTGCAGGCACTGGTGTTGCCTGGTCACATTCTCCACACATCAGGATTGATTTTAAGATTCTTTTAGTAGTTTTTAAATGTCTCAATGGTCATGCACCAGCTTATCTTGCAGAGCTGCTATTACCCTTTGAACCCCCGCGGACATTAAGGTCCTCTGGTACTGGACTACTAACAGTTCCAGTAGTCAGAACTCACACTTACGGCGAGGCTTCGTTCCAGTACTGTGGCCCCGTCTGTGGAATAGTCTGCTGGA
>JBBPBX010007463.1:46189-65219 GCA_038048925.1 Garcialebias charrua
GGGCAGCACGGTGGCACAACTGGTAGAGCTGCTGCCTCTCAGCGAGAAGGTTGCCGGTTCAAATCCCGGTCCGGGGCCTTTCTGGGTGGAGTTTGCATGTTCTCCCCGTGCATGCGTGGGTTTCCTCCGGGTACTCCGGTTTCCTCCCACAGACCAAAAACATGCTTGTTAGGCTGATTGGTGACTCTAAATTGACCCTAGGTGTGAGTGTGAGAGTGGATGGTTGTTTGGTG
This sequence comes from Garcialebias charrua, assembly GCA_038048925.1. NCBI lineage: Eukaryota > Metazoa > Chordata > Actinopteri > Cyprinodontiformes > Rivulidae > Garcialebias > Garcialebias charrua. The sequence continues at coordinate 46,423 of JBBPBX010007463.1, forward strand.
TGAGTGAGACAGGTCCCTCTTGTAAATGAGTCCCCGTGACTCAACGAGGCTAGCCTGTATAAATAAAGGTTGAATGAATGAAAAAATCCATCCATCCTCCATCCACCATCTATCCATCCATCATTATCGATCATCCATCATCATTTATCCATTCATCATCCATCCATCCATCATCCATCCATTCATCATCCATCCATCCATCCATTCATCATCCACCCCTCATCCATCCATCCATCTTCCAACATCCATCCATCATCCATTCATCATCCATCCATCCACCATCCATCCATCCATTCATAATCCATCCATCATCCATCCATTCATTATCCATCCATCCACCATCCATCCATCATTATCCATCATCCATCCATCATTTATCCATCTATCATCCATTCATCATCCATCCACCATCTATCATCCAGCATTATCGATCATACATGCATCATGTATCCATTCAACATACATCATCCATCCATCATCCATCCATCCATCCATCATCCATCCATCCTTTCATCATCCATCCATCATCCATCCATCCATTCATCAACCATCCCTCATCCATCCATTCATCATCCATCCATTATCCATCCATCATTCATCTTATATCCATTCATCCATCCATCATCCATCCATCATCCATCCATCCACCATTTATCCATCATTATCCATCATCCATCCATCATGTATCCATCTATCATCCATCCATCATCCATCCACCATCTATCATCCTGCATTATCAACCATCCATCCATCATGTATCCATTCATCATCTATCATCCATCCATCATCCATCCATCCATCATCCATTCATCATCCATCAATCCATTCATCATCCATCCCTCATCCATCCATCCATTCATCATCCATCATCCATCCTTCATCCATCCACCATCCATCTTCCGTCCATCATCCATCCATTCATCATTCATCCATCCATCCATCATCTATCTATTTATCATCCATCCATCCATTATCCATCCATCCATCCATCTATCATCCATCCATTCATCATCTATCCAACTATGCATCATCCATCCATCATCCATCCATCCATCCATCATCATCCACCCATCCATCATCTATCAGTACATCCATCCATCATCCATCCATCATCCATCTTCCATCCATTCATCCATCCATCATCCATCCATCCATTCATCATCCATCCACCATCCATCCATCATTATCCATCATCCCTCCATCATTTATCCATCTATCATCCATCCACCATCTATCATCCAGCATTATTGAAAATCCATCCATCATGTATCCATTCATCATCCATCATCCATCCATCCATCATCCATCCATCCATTCATCATCCATCCATCATCCATCAATCCATTCATCATCCATCCCTCATCCATCCATCCATCCATCCATCCATCATCTATCTATTTATCATTCATCCATCCATCATCCATTCATCCATCCATCTATCATCCATCCATTCATCATCTATCCAACTATCCATCATCCATCCATCATCCATCCATCCATCATCATCCATCCAGCCATCATCTATCTGTACATCCATCCATCATCCATCCATCATCATCATCCATCCAGCCATCATCTATCTGTACATCCATCCATCATCCATCCATTCATGATCATCCATCCATCATCTATTCATCCATCCATCCATCATCTGTCCATCCATTAAGCATCCATCATCATCATCATCCATCCAACCATCCACCCATCCATCCATCATCCATCTATCATCTTTACCTGCTTATAGGGACACCTGGACATGTCTCCAGTCCGCAGGGACTCTAAAGAGACAAACAACCATTCCCTCTCTCTCTCATTTAGGGCCCAGAGTAGAGTTTCCATCAGTCTAACATGCATGTTTTTGGTCTGTGCGAGGAAACCGGAGTACCTGGAGAAAACCCATACAGCATGGCGAGAACATGCAAACTACACCCAAAAATGTCCCGTCTGGGATTTGAACTGGCAACCTTCTCAGTGAGAGGCAACAACTCTATCTACTGAGGCACCATGCCACCAAAATGTTACCAGTAAATGTTGAAGGTTTCACCGCAGCACAAAACTCCAACTCAGTTTTTTAACAATGTTTGCGTTTGTTTACACTTTGATGGATGAATTGTATTAAACATGTTAAAGCTGACGCCTCATTATAGTAACAATGGTAAACATGCACACACACGCGCACACACGCGCGCACACACACACACACACACACACACACACACACACATGTAGTGGACATGACCTTGTCCACTTTTAAGACACCTGTGTACTTTTGAACTGTCCAGTGATGACCTTTACTGACCTCTCAGTGAAGCAAGACATTTACTACAAAATCATTCATTTAGCTATAATCTGATAAATATAGTCACCAAAAGAGACTATTTCTATCTTTGATTTTATTCTAATGTGATCAAAAGAATAACTTTTGTCATTTTCATGATGTGTGCTTTTTAAGCTGTGTTATTCTTTGAGAGTTAAACTGTGTTTCACTGCTGTGTTAAAGGGAAATATCGGGTCACAGAGACCCGACTGTTTTGTTTAGAAATAAGAAGACAGTTTAATCATGAACAAGGCTCCAGCTTTCTCTGTCTGTTCCCTAAACAAAGCTCTCTCTGCTCTGGCTGACCTTGGGCCTGATAAGGCAAGTCCACTCCTCTCTTTGTTCCTGCTTTTTAAGTTCTTACTGTGCGAGAACGCTTCGAGAGTTGCTGGGAACTTCCAAAGAAATGTGAACTTTCCCAAGAGCTGGACACGTGTGGTCAAGAGCTAACGACCGGCGTCTTCAGCTAAGGACTGATAACAGGCTGTTATGAGTCTACTTCGAACAAGCCGAGCTCAAAACTTTGTTTATTCCTTCCTGGAATAAGTTTATCTTGAAGTCAGAGGCCTGAAGCTGACATATTCTCTGATGACCAACGCAAAAACCAGGAGACGTTGAAACGTAAACTAAAACCAGTTTTGGACGTGCTGGGACTAAAGAACTCTGTGCATCTGAAGGCTGGTGTCTTCCCTCTTACCGGGCGGTCGTCAAAAGGTAAAGGAGCTGTTTACAAAACGTACCTGGATTTTAGCAGAAGTCGGATGAAAAGTGTCACTCTGGTCTCATGCTCAGGATAATTTTCTTCTTAAACCTCTTATTCCTCCTACTCTTTCCCCTCTCTATCTAAGCTGGAAACTATATTTTTAAGCTAAAAGAGCCCTCAGACTAAATATGTGTAACATCCAATATTGAAGTCTGTTGTGTTAAATTTAAGTGTGCTGACGTATTTGAATTGAAAGAAAGTGAAATCATGTCAATCAAGTGTAATGGTGTTAATTTAGTTGATTTATTTTAAATAAATGATAGTGTCTCTTTGACATATCAAACTAAGTTAACGTCTTTGTCACTTAATGGCTCTGTTTATTTATCCATCATAAAGATCACAGAGATATTGGGTAAACTGAAAAAGAACAGAATCCGTGAATTTACTATTCAATCTGAATAAGTAGATTAATTAAGGATAAAGAGGTCAGTATTAATATTGACCTCCTCATTAATTCTTACATCTGGTGGCTCGTACCGGTTCTGAAAGTTTATTGATTTCTGTGGTTTCTCATGAACTGTAACGTCATGTTTGCATAAGTGGATCCAAGTTTTAAACTCTGAGGATAATGATTTTGGCTGGAAGTGTTCAAAGCAGGCAGATTCTGCATGTTTTTATCATTTGAAGCTGTGAGATTGTTATTGTTTCATCTCTGTTAGACGCTGTTGGAAGCATTCAGGTGAAGTTTTGTCAGCCGTGGTCTGTGGGGGTTCTGGTCCTGTTTCGGTCCAGTTCACGCAGACTCCTGTACAACGCTTTGTTTGACCGCCGAGTCAGAAGCCTGAAAGCTAATTTAACATCTACAAGATTGCTGTTGTGGCATTTTACATGTTAGAGCAGGTCATAGAAGCATATTACTGTAGAACGTAGTCGGATAGTGGTTCTGTTCAGACCCAAGTTTCTGCTCCACGACGAAGTGGACCGGAACCGACCTTTACGCGCTCCGAGTGAGTCCGTGTTTGTTCAACAGCTGCAGTGCTGTGTTACTGAGCGTAACTAAGTTGGCCTGTCTAGGTGTGTTCGCCGCATGTTTCAGAATTTTGGAAAGTTAATTTGTAGCGTTTGAGTTGTTTTAAGAGTCTATAAAGTTGTGGTCTGTTGTGCGAGCTAACGTTAGAGCTACGTGTCCAAGTACACGTTTGTTTATGAGCTGTGATTGGATGAAACGAGAGCTGTGAGCTGTCAATCACTCATGTAGCGAACGCTGATTCGCTGTTGTGTGCTGTCAATCACTCGTGGCGAACGCTGATTCGCTGTAGTGGGAACGCACGCCGTTGCGACCAACCCACTTTGTCGTCATTTCCGGTACTTCATTGGTCGAAGTTAAGAAAACTACATTCACCATGGTTGCTTTGGAAAAGGACTACATACGCTGTGATTGATTTGTTGACGTCACGTATTTTGTAGCGAGCTCCGCCTCGCTCACGTACGAAGCTGGTGACGCGCTACGCACGCTGCGTTGGCCCGCCCATTCTTGTCGTCATTTCCTGATGCACATTGAGTGACAACAAGCAGTCACATTCACACACACACGGTGAAAAGTGGTTTCACTAAAAGTTTAAACACTCATTTCAAGCCATCTAAACTGTCTAACAACATATATTTGTCTCTGACAAGACCGCAGTTCGAGCGTTTATCACGAACATACTAGAAACTAACTCTAAAAGGTAGTTTTCAGTTAAATACTGAATGAAATAATTCAGTCTCCACGTGATAAATTATGACTCTACGCTGCCCCCTGTTGGTTAAAAGACGTTGACAGATGAGTTTTCTCAAATACATCATGAGAAGTCAGCATTTTTATGGTGAATTACCAGCTTTTAAAATTGTTCTGTACACAAACAAAAATTCCTGTTTATTTTAAATAAAAAAATTTAGAATAACAAAGGTACAGACAAACAATTTATGCTCATTTTAAATACTGAAGAGATTTAAAATAACACTCAGAAGGGCATTTTTTATTTTTGATTTTCAAGTTAAATAAAAAAAAGAAAAAAATGATGGAGAACAGAGCATTTCCACTTCATGCTCTTCACATCTCTGAATTTTAAACAGAATTGGTGTGCACAACTGCACATTGTTAGTTAAAAATCGCATTTTTAACGTTTTTCTGTGTAAAATTAATGACTTCAGTTTATTTTAAATGAAAAGTTTAAAATAACAAATGAAAGTACATTTTTCACTCCAAAGAAGCAAAGAAAGCAGACCAAATTTGAACATGTCACAAGACAACAAATTGATAAAAATCACTGATTTTTATTTGAAGTAACATCATTACTGTACTGTTATGCTGAGCCCACGAACACTCGTTTATTTTAAATGAAAAGTTTAAAATAACGGACAGAAGGTCCTTTTTCACTCCTGATAACTGTCAAATGCAGTACGAAATCAGTTTCACTGAGACTGCAAGACATCTTTTTAAAGGCATGCTCAAGCAGCATCCTGTCACATTTTAGTGAAGTCATTGCATTTAAGTCAGCCCTCTTTTATAAGCGTTTGAGTAAGAAAAACGGAAATCAGGCTGCTTGGGTTAGTTAGTAACTGTTGTTTGAACGTAAGTTCTATTTTAAAGTTAACACTGCAAGAGTGCATTTAACTTTTACAAAGTTCATTGAGGGTAAAAACCTGATATAAGGTACCTATGAATACTTATTACACAGTGAAACGCGTAAACCTCAGCTGATTAGTTTATTTGACTCAGTGCTACATTAAAAGTGAATATTTATTTGCAAACACTAACATGAGAACAATCTTTTGATTTTTTTCACACAAAATCAAAACTAAAAGATGGGAGATAACAATTATGATCAAGCTTTACAGCTGCTCACAGCAAAGCTTGAATCGTTAAGGCTTAGTAACATTCGCAGAAGAGAAACTTTTCAACAAGAAAAACTTAAGTTAAAACGTGAGATCAAACGAATTCAAAACAAAAAGATGGGAGATAACGATTGTGATGAAGCTTTACAGCTGCTCACTGAAATACTTGAATTGTTAAGGCAAGATAACATTCGCAGAAGAGAAAATTTTCAACAAGAACAACTTGAGTTAAAAAGTGAGATTGAGCAATTAAAAATAAAACGGCGTGCTATAAATGGTTTTGATGTTCGTCAACTCCCTGACCCGATCTGGTTAAAAACAAAACCAGAGCGTGAACTACATTACCAAGACAAGGTCAAATCCCACTCGCTGGAGCTGGAAGGGACAAGTTCATCAACTCCCTCTCCTAAAAAAGGCGAGAAAAAACATGTTTTTCAAACTAACAAACCACAACAGGAACCTGTCCGCTGGAACAATGAGCCGGAGTGGCTCAGACAAGACCCAGAGTACATAAAACGATTTCAAAGGAGCACACGCCCTGTCCCTGCACCTCGGACGAAGCTGCCCGAGATAAGCAAAAAACCACAAACGGTGGACGCCCGCTCTTTAAGTGACCCTCCGCGGTCTACACCGAGCAAAGCTCCTGCCCCTGCACTGCGGACTGGACAGTCCGGGAGTAGCAGAAAATCACAGGAGTTCCAGAAAAAAGGCAACATACCTCTATGCTCTGAGGAGATAGTGGACTGAACAGAGGATGACCGAACTGGTACATTGAGTGACCTTGTCTTTGATAACTCAGAGCACATGGTTAACTCAGCGCACACTACTACCTACATTGCCATGGATGTTGACAGCAAACCAATTGCTGACACACAACAACATCCTGAAGGTCATGATGCTGACAGCCAACAAGATGCTGACAGTAAGCAAGATTACACAGACAGAGTCACACGTGAACAGAAACGTGGGCCAAGACCTGTGAGGTTTCTGTGTAACTTTATACAAAGGGGGGTGGCTAAGAAAGCTTACCTGCCTATCACACTGGAAGGTGTCCTTGAGCGTGAAGCCCTCCTGGATGGCAGTTCTGATATAACTATTATGTCGGCCAAGCTGTTCGAGGAGCTGAGGACCGCCGCTAACGGTGTTGACAGGCAAATACCCTTTGAGAAATGTGCTATTAAGCTACAGGGTCTCGCAGAGACGGGAACAACCCTAACAGCTATGGCTATGGTTCACATGAAGATTGGCGAAATGACACTACACCACCCGGTGTACGTGTCTACACTTGACTCATTCCCATTTTTGGTTGGCCAAGATTTTATAAACCGCTTCAACGCGATTATAGATTATGGTCAACAGGAAATGTGGGCAACAGTGAGAAAACCCCTGCCAATAAAAGTGCCTCCTCGTTGTGGTACAGACTGCCTAACCGCAGGTACCGCAGTGGCCACGAGGGACTCCCCAACCGTGGTCACAAGCCCGGTAAGTGAACCTTCAACTACAGGTGAGACAGAAGAGACCCAAAAGTTGGACCAATCTCTGGCCCAACAAGAGAACCTCCTCTGTGAGCTGACACATTCAGCACTCCCTGACCACTACCTACCACAGGTAGTGAAAGGTGTTGAGATCCAAGGATCCCACACCGATGACGCTGTACTGTCCTCTGAGACGGGTAATTCGGCAATCAACCAAGCTTTCAATGAAACCTTGGTTCAAGGGCATCTGAGTCCAGAAGATGACAGTCAACCAAACGCTGACAGTCACTTGGACATCATTGTTGCAGACTACGAGGACCCCTCTTCAGACAAGAAGGGGGCAAACTCACATTACCTACCACAGGTAGAGAAAGGTGTGGAGATCCAAGGACCCCACACCGAGGCTGCTGTACTGTCCCCTGGGACAGGTAAATCGGCTATCAGCCAAGCTTTCAATGAAACCTTGGTTCAGGAGCATTTGAGTCTAGAACTAGTCAGAAATGACATAGTTTTTACCGACTCAAAGAGCCTCTCTTCAGTCAAGAAGTGGGAAGACACACACAACGACAGTGACCCGTCGCAGTCTGTACAATCAGACACACCAGCGATTGCGCCGACAGTTGTGACACACCTGAATTACACGGAAAGAGGTAAACGTAAGAAGATACGTTGGCCAAATCCTAAACGATTCCTGTGTACCGTCTTCTCTCAGCTGCGCGAACAGCTTAAACTAAACGGTGGCATCCTAACTTGTGCCCATGGACGGACGTCCTCACCTGTGCTCGTGGTCCCCCATGACCAAAGGGGGGTGATGTTAGGCCATGCCAAAGACAAAGATTTGAATGTACACCTCAGAAACACTTTTGCTTTCGCCCAGAAAAACCTGGAAAAATCCGCTGAAGGACGTAAGGCGTACTATGACCAGAAGGCCTCTCACAATGAACTCCAAGTGGGAGACAGAGTCTGGTACTATACGTTCGCCCCAGCAACCGGGAAAGGAGGGTCCGAGACCGGAACTCTCGCCCGCAAACTAATGCCCAGGTGGACTGGACCTCATCTGATAACAGACAAAGTGTCCTCAGTCGTCTACGAAATCAAAATCAGCAAAGGCCGCAAAGAGCCAATTGCTAAATGGGTACATCGAAATCAGATCAAACCTTACAAGGCGTTCAATGACTCCACAAAAGACAAAGATCTCACAAACTCACCGACTTCATGGGATAATAAGGTCGTCCAAACACAAGTTAGTAAATAAACTAATCAGGTTTAAACTACCGTACTTTCCCACCCTATAAGTCGCATTGTCCAATTTGAACTTAGAAACGCTAAGCCTAAAACCCACAACAAAAAACTAACCTTAACAACCGTTTAAATCCACGAGATTTAATTTGACCTCGGTCATAAAGTTGAGACCTGTTTTTCTTGTGTGTTGCACTTTGGAATCTGACGACAAGAGTGTGTCGAAGCAGTGAAACGTTGTTTCCTTGTTGTTTAGTCATTACTGTTGTCATTAGTTGAGATATTGTTTTGGTTCTGAACACTCCCAGCCAAAAAGGTTTTGTATTAACATTGGTTAATGAATGATATGGATTTAACTATGCCAACATGCAGTTCGTTTTGTTAAATCTCAATCGTCGAAGAGTCAATGTAGTTTAAAGCTACTCAAGGTACCATAAACTACACTGGTCTCACAATTTCTAAATTGAACCGATTCGATCGTTTCTATTCTAGATTATCTATTCATTTTGATGAGTCTCGCCATAGACTTCAAAATTTATTAGGAATACCAAATCCTACGTCGTTCGTCTAAAAGACAACAGACATTTAGATCAAACTATATTTCATTTTTCTATTTTAGTTTAACCTAAACTAAGTAATGAATGGAGGAATAGTTTGGAATTAGAGGCCTTCGTTACAGAAGCCCTCCAAAATTTTATAGGTACAGATCCCTATATCTAATTTTACAGAATTGATCCACCCCTTAATTGGTAATTGTAGCTGATCTAAACCATGATAGCTTACATACCAGGTGCATATAGGTAAGGCTTAATGTAAAATCCCAATCATAAGCCCACCTTAAAAAACCACATAATTGCATGACACATAGAACCAGAGTGGCACTGACTGGAAACCAACCAGCCAACAACCTTCGATGTGGGGACCTGCAGCTCCAACGCTTGGTCTTCAACCTTCGTCCAAGGGCCGCCTCCTCTGCGTCAATCGAGGGATCCCCTCTACATGCTGATTATGAAAACAATTGGTGCTGATCAATCAACAAAGCTAATCGTTGTGGAATTACTGCTATGGAATTACCGCTGTGGATTATAAGACTTTGTTTCCCAAAGGATCACAGACTTTGTTTTCCAAGAGTTAACAGACTTTGTTTTCCAAAGGATTAAAAGCTTTTCGCAATGGGATTACCTCTGAACAGTATGAAATTTCCAAAAACTTTATGGGATTATAATTTTTGATTTTTCTTTTCCACTTGCTGGATTACTTCAAGATCAAAGACAGTTCAAGGTTTCCTTTCGTGTTGGACCCCATCCCCAAGGACTGGCGATGGCTTCCAAAAGGGGGGAGATGTAGTGGACATGACCTTGTCCACTTTTAAGACACCTGTGTACTTTTGAACTGTCCAGTGATGACCTTTACTGACCTCTCAGTGAAGCAAGACATTTACTACAAAATCATTCATTTAGCTATAATCTGATAAATATAGTCACCAAAAGAGACTATTTCTATCTTTGATTTTATTCTAATGTGATCAAAAGAATAACTTTTGTCATTTTCATGATGTGTGCTTTTTAAGCTGTGTTATTCTTTGAGAGTTAAACTGTGTTTCACTGCTGTGTTAAAGGGAAATATCGGGTCACAGAGACCCGACTGTTTTGTTTAGAAATAAGAAGACAGTTTAATCATGAACAAGGCTCCAGCTTTCTCTGTCTGTTCCCTAAACAAAGCTCTCTCTGCTCTGGCTGACCTTGGGCCTGATAAGGCAAGTCCACTCCTCTCTTTGTTCCTGCTTTTTAAGTTCTTACTGTGCGAGAACGCTTCGAGAGTTGCTGGGAACTTCCAAAGAAATGTGAACTTTCCCAAGAGCTGGACACGTGTGGTCAAGAGCTAACGACCGGCGTCTTCAGCTAAGGACTGATAACAGGCTGTTATGAGTCTACTTCGAACAAGCCGAGCTCAAAACTTTGTTTATTCCTTCCTGGAATAAGTTTATCTTGAAGTCAGAGGCCTGAAGCTGACATATTCTCTGATGACCAACGCAAAAACCAGGAGACGTTGAAACGTAAACTAAAACCAGTTTTGGACGTGCTGGGACTAAAGAACTCTGTGCATCTGAAGGCTGGTGTCTTCCCTCTTACCGGGCGGTCGTCAAAAGGTAAAGGAGCTGTTTACAAAACGTACCTGGATTTTAGCAGAAGTCGGATGAAAAGTGTCACTCTGGTCTCATGCTCAGGATAATTTTCTTCTTAAACCTCTTATTCCTCCTACTCTTTCCCCTCTCTATCTAAGCTGGAAACTATATTTTTAAGCTAAAAGAGCCCTCAGACTAAATATGTGTAACATCCAATATTGAAGTCTGTTGTGTTAAATTTAAGTGTGCTGACGTATTTGAATTGAAAGAAAGTGAAATCATGTCAATCAAGTGTAATGGTGTTAATTTAGTTGATTTATTTTAAATAAATGATAGTGTCTCTTTGACATATCAAACTAAGTTAACGTCTTTGTCACTTAATGGCTCTGTTTATTTATCCATCATAAAGATCACAGAGATATTGGGTAAACTGAAAAAGAACAGAATCCGTGAATTTACTATTCAATCTGAATAAGTAGATTAATTAAGATAAAGAGGTCAGTATTAATATTGACCTCCTCATAATTCTTACACACACACACACACACACACATGTCTGTCACTCCCTGACTGGGATAATGAGGTAGACAGATAGTGATACAAACCAACAGTTGCTGTGTGTGAGTCTTATCTTAAAATCCTTGGACCACAAACAGAAGACTTTGATGGTCATGTGAATTCCACTTCCTGGTTTCAAGCAAATATTTTGAGCTACATCAGAACTAAATCAGTGGACGCTTGATTGTGCACTCTTTGCATTCTGGCTCCCCACTCAGGATCGAGCTGATTTGAAATAAAACTGTTAAAAGTGATGAAGCCCCCCAGATAGAGGGCGAAACGTCTCTATAAAAAAATAAACTGTCCAGATGACCTGACTGAGAATTTGATACCTGGATGATTGAGCATGAACTTTGTTGTTAAAAGTGATATTCATCTGTCAGTTTTAGACCAAGATCATCTTATACTCAGAAAGTTTTAGCTGTTTTGGGTAAACCTTGAAACTAACATGTAATTTTGTGAAGCTGTGATATCTCAAGTGAGCTTGTATGATCTGTGAGTGTTCGTTCTCCATTCAAAGCCAAGAAATCAGCTCCCATTGACAAAGTTCTGTGACGCACATCACTGCCCCTTGTCTGCACAAGGCCCGGGCCGAACGTTTTCTCACAGGAGGATGCTCAAAGTGTGGTGTGACTGGTCGGTTTGTTTTTAAGGGGAAACAATGCTTCACTTCAATTACTCGGCTTCTATAAGGGTGCTGGCAAGCAACGAAGACTGTTTTAAGGAGCAGTTTGCTGAGGCAGTCAGAAGTACAACTTTTCTAGACAGACGCATGAAGTCTGTAGTGGCCAAAAGCTCCTGGTTGGGGACGTTGAGCATGGAGGAGTCCATCTGCCATGACGTGTGGTGTGACACGCACTGCAGCGAGCAGAGTTTCCCAGGATCTCTGCTTTGTTTGTCTCATGGTCAAACAACGGTCTGTGCAAAAACAAATGTCTCCAACCGTGTGACCATGAGCCGAAAACCGATCGTGTCTTTGTCATTTTCAGTGCGTGCTAAGATTTCCTTGTTGTAGTGTCCATACTGAGTTATTTGAAAGGAGATCTGTGGCACGGTGGAACAGATGGCAGAGCTGCCGCCTCACAGCGAGAAGATCGCCAGACGGAATCCTGGCCCGGGACCTTTCTGAGTGGAGTTTGCACGTTCTCTTCGTGCATGCGTAGTTTTTATCTGTGTACTCCGGTTTCCTCCCACAGACCAAAAACATGCATGTTAGACTGATGGTAACTCTGAATTGTCTCTAGGCGAGAGAGAGAGTGAATGGTTGTTTGTCTCATTTGTGTCTGTCCCTGTGATGGACTGGAGACATGTCCAGGTGTCCCCACCTCTTCTTGCACAGTGATAGCTGGACATGGGTACCGGGACCACCGCAACCTGAAAAGGAAGAGGCAGGTAAAGATAATGGAATGGTGGATGGATGATGGATGGATGGATGAAAGAAAATCAGTTGTAGATGTTGTTTTGATGTTTCATTTCTCAAAGATTCATTAAAATCTTACACTTGCCAGCAAAAAATATTTTCACACTGCCTCAGTCGTTGGGGGAAGCAGGTCTTATTATTATTATACGAGACACAAAAAATACTGTATATATAATATTTTTAAAAAGAAGTAATCATATATATCAACATTAATTTCTGGAGGAAGAAGAGTTTGAAACAATATTTGGATTTTTTTAAAATTGTTTACAGGTTAGAGTGGCGTTGTCAACTGGTGGTTGAACAGTCTGCAAAATAAAAAAAATCTGTAAAGACATCACACCTAGACTATGATTGTGTAAAAACTATAAAATATATCAAAATACCTGTTTATATGTGTGAAGTTTAACTTTCTGTTTAAAAAGTTTGAATGTTTGACACAAGTCAAAGTCAACTTTATTGTCAGAACTGCAATATGTACAGGACATACACAGTATTGAAATTGCGTTTCTCTCAGTCCCTCGGTGCAACAGTAACCATCTAAACACTAAAACACTAAAACATTTAATAAACATACCGGGTAAGCATAAAATAGTAAAAGTAATAGTAAAACAAACAGGCTCATATGAGATTCAAGACAATTTGCGAAAGCATAATTAGATTTATTTCAATGCTAATGAAAATGTATTCTGAATCACAGACCAACATGGCCCATTTGATCTGAAATTAAACTGTGTGAACAAAACAGTGCACAACACGATAGAATGAAGGGTTAAAGAAATATAAAAAGAATCCTAACAAATAATTTGTGACAATTTTCTTTTCTTCCTAGGCTGGTAGGGAGACCAGGGAGGTACTTGTATGTGTTTGAGTCCTACCGAATGGAAGAGGTAAGTTTTACTTTTCATACATCTGCAAACTAAACCCTTTGGTATCAGTACATTATTGGTTACATTAAGTACATCATTATTACATCATTATTGGTTACATTAAGTACATCATTGGTACATTAAGGGTCAGGCCAAAGAAAGAAAGAAAGAAATGAGGGAGGGAGCAAGTGTTGCCATCATTGTGTGTTTCTAAACAATGTCAAAATTAGTTCTCTGCATTTAACCCATGGCATGTGAGGTACACCCAGATGGAGCAGTGGGCAGCTATGTAGGTTCAACATTCTTGTAACATAGTCTTGCAACTAAAGTGAGTTCCTCTTGCAGACATTGCTAGACACTGTAGACTCCCTCAAAAATGTTTTTCACCAGCTTGTGTCCAACAGTCCGTGCACAGTGAGGTACTACCTTTAGCTTTTCTTACGTGCGAGTCTGCTTCCCAGTGTACCCATGGAGGCTGTCTGATGGAGCTGTGCATCCAGCTGAGTATCACCATGTTGGGAAAGCAACTGATACAAAACAACCTGTTTGAGATTGGAGTACCGTGAGTATAATCTAATTTAATTTATTCTTCATCATTTCGAGATTTTGTCATCATTAAGCCTAGAGTTGGTGTTTACCTTTCTCTGTGAATGAGCTTCAGTACGTCCAAACTAAATAACTTTACTTCATTAAGTGTAATTTAACATTATATTTTAAAATATATGTGCTACCCCGTGAATGATGAAAAACAACTGTCACAAATCTACAGCAATAAATGTACCGTAGCGGCAGAATAAAAGACAAACTTTACTTATGATTTACATTTAGCTTAAACATACGTATGTTCTTTATCTCATGCCTATCAAAACATATGGCCATGCAGTACCTGTTCATCTCAAGCATCTCAGGAGCAAATGTGTGTATTAGTTTGTGTGAATGTCATTGTTTTATATGTGTGTGTTTTTGTACGTGTTCCTCAGCAAACTGAAGAAGCTGATTCGATTCATTCGTTCAAAACAAAGAGCTTTTCAAGGAGAAGAGAGACAGAAGAAGTTGAAGAGATATGAAACGGATCACTTCTTAGAGCCGTTCGCTGGATTAACCCCTGAATACATGGAAATGAGTCAGTACCACACAACATGTCTTTGCACACGCACAAGTCTGACACAGTTTTGTTATCCTTATTTTGCTTGGATAGCCATTGCTTTTTGAAGGACGTTTTTCAGTTTGTCACCTTCTAACAACCAGGTCAGTTACTCTGTTGGCAGTTCAGCCACTTTACAGAAACTTTGCGCCATCCTCTAGTTTTTGCATGATTGCTAGAGGGATACGTACCGGTAGTTTAGATTGTTTGCAGCGAGATACTGTGGTGCAAAAAAAAGTTGTCCACATGTCAAACACAGGTCTTCATGGCAACTACCTCCCTCACTCATGGTTACTCTACTACAGTGGTTCCCAATGGTCCTTGAGGAGCACAATCCTGCACGTTTTAGTTGTCTTTCTGCTTTGACACACCTGGTTTGGATCAATGGGTGATTAACAGGCTTCTGCAGAACTTGATGTAATAATTACAGTGTATCACAAAAGTGATACGCCTCTCACATTCCTGCAGATACTTAAGTATTTCTTTTCAAGGGACAACACTGACAAAATGACACTTTGGCACAATGAAAAGTCTGTGTGCAGCTTTTATAACAGTGTAAATGTATTCTTCCCTCAAAATAACTCAGTATACAGCCATGTCTGAACCACTGGTAACAAAAGACCAAATTGAGCACTGCTTGTCATTTTGCCTCCAAAATGTCATGTGACTCGTTAGTGTTACTAGGTCTCAGGTGTGCGTAGGGAGCAGGTTTGTTCAGTTTTGTAGCTCTCGCACTCTCTCATACTGGTCACTGAAAGTTCCAACATGGCAACTCATGGCAAAGAACTCTCTGAGGATCTTAAAAGACGAATTGTTGCGCTACATGAAGATGGCCAAGGCTACAAGAGGATTGCCAACACCCTGAAACTGAGCTGCAGCACAGTGGCCAAGATCCTCCAGCGTTTTAAAAGAGCTGGGTCCACTCAGAGCAGACCTCGTGTTGGCCATCCAAAGAAGCTGAGTGCACGTGCTCAGCGTCACATTGAAATGCTGTCTTTGAAAGATCGGCGCAGGAGTGATGTCAGCATTGCAGCAGAGATTGAAGAGGTGGGGGGTCAGCCTGTCAGTGTTCAGATCATGAGGTGCACACTACACCAAACTGGTCTGTATGGCCGTCATCCCAGAAGGAAGCCTCTTCTGAAGTCTGTACATAAGAAAGCTCGCAAACAGTTTGCTGAAGACACATATATCTATCTATCTATCTATCTATCTATCTATCTATCTATCTATCTATCTATCTATCTATCTATCTATCTATCTATCTATCTATCTATCTATCTATCTATCTATCTATCTATTCTATCTATCTATCTATCTATCTATCTATCTATCTATCTATCTATCTATCTATCTATCTATCTATCTATCTATCTATCTATCTATCTATCTATCTATCTATCTATCTATCTATCTATCTATCTATCTATCTATCTATCTATCTATCTATCTATCTATCTATCTATCTATCTATCTATCTATCTATCTATCTATCTATCTATCTATCTATCTATCTATCTATCTATCTATCTATCTATCTATCTATCTATCTATCTATCTATCTATCTATCTATCTATCTATCTATCTATCTATCTATCTATCTATCTATCTATCTATCTATCTATCTATCTATCTATCTATCTATCTATCTATAATAATAATAATAATAATAATAATAATAATAATAATCATTTTATTTAAAAGCGCCTTTCAGGACACCCAAGGACACTTAACAAACCAATACAGTGTAATACAGAGCAAACATTATCAGCGACAAATTGAAATATAAAATACATAAAGATTATAAAATGCAAAATAATAAAAATACATTTAGTAAAGTTAATGATAAGCTAGTCTAAAGAGATGGGTTTTCAGGGCAGTCTTGAACAGAGAAAGGGAGGTGGTGTTTCGAAGGTCTGGCGGTAGAGCGTTCCAGAGGTGAGGGGCAGAGCAGGTGAAGGCCCTGCTCCCCATGGTGGAGAGGCGGGCAGAGGGTACATGGAGATGTAGTGAAGAGGAGGATCTGAGAGAGCGTGATGGGATGGAGATTTGTAGGAGGTCAGATAGATAAGGAGGGGCAAGGTTGTGGATAGATTTGAACGTGAGGAGTAGAATTTTGAAGATGATGCGTGATTTAACCGGGAGCCAGTGGAGCTGCTGCAGGACAGGAGTGATGTGGTTATAGTAGGAGGAGCCAGTGGAGCTGCTGCAGGACAGGAGTGATGTGATCATAGTAGGAGGTTTGAGTGATGACATGTCCATAACCTCCATTGGCTTCCTGTCACCTACAGAATTCAGTACAAAACTGCTCTCATTACCCATCAATGCTTGCACGGCACTTCACCTGACTATCTAAAGGACATTCTTGCACCATATTCATCCACCCGGTCTCTACGATCACAGAACAGTAATTTCCTTCACATAACCCTGGTAAGGTCTATTCAGGGGTTCTGGAGAGGAGGGTCCGTCGGATAGTCGAACCTCGGATTCAGGAGGAACAGTGTGGTTTTCGTCCTGGTCGTGGAACACTGGACCAGCTCTACACCCTCAGCAGGGTCCTGGAGGGTGCGTGGGAGTTTGCCCAACCAGTTTACATGTGCTTTGTGGACTTGGAGAAGGCATTCGACCGCGTCCCTCGGGGGGTTCTGTGGGGGGTACTCCGGGAGTATGGGGTACCAGGCCCTTTGATAAGGGCTGTTAGGTCCCTGTACGACCGGTGTCAGAGCTTGGTCCGCATTGCCGGCAGTAAGTCAGGCTCGTTTCCGGTGAGAGTTGGACTCCGCCAAGGTTGCCCTTTGTCACCGATTCTGTTCATAACTTTTATGGACAGAATTTCTAGGCGCAGCCAAGGTGTTGAGAGGATCCGTTTTGGTGACCTTAGAATCGCTTCTCTGTTTTTTGCAGATGATGTGGTCCTACTGGCTTCATCAGTTCGTGATTTACAACTTTCACTGGAGCGGTTTGCAGCCGAGTGTGATGCGGCCGGGATGAGGATCAGTTCCTCCAAATCCGAGGCCATGGTCTTGAGCCGGAAAAGGGTAGCATGCCCTCTCCGGGTCGGGGAGGAGGTCCTGCCCCAAGTGGAGGAGTTTAAGTATCTCGGGATCTTGTTCACGAATGAGGGAAAACTGGAGCGTGAGATCGATAGGCGGATAGGTGCAGCGTCCGCAGTGAAGCGGGCGCTGTACCGGTCTGTCGTGGTGAAGAGAGAGCTGAGTCAAAAGGCAAAGCTCTCAATTTACCGATCGATCTACGTTCCCACCCTCATCTATGGTCATGAGCTTTGGGTTATGACCGAAAGAACAAGATCTCGGATACAAGCGGCTGAAATGAGTTTTCTCCGCAGGGTGTCTGGACTCTCCCTTAGAGATAGGGTGAGAAGCTCAGTCATCCGGGAGGGACTCGGAGTAGAGCCGCTGCTTCTCCACATCGAGAGGAGCCAGTTGAGGTGGCTCGGGCATCTGGTTAGGATGCCTCCTGGACGCCTCCCTGGTGAGGTGTTCCGGGCATGTCCCACCGGGAGGAGACCCAGAGGAAGACCCAGGACACGCTGGAGGGACTATGTTTCTCGGCTGGCCTGGGAACGCCTTGGGATTCCCCCAGAGGAGCTGCTCCAAGTGGCTGGGGAGAGGGAAGTCTGGGCCTCCCTACTTAGGCTGCTACCCCCGCGACCCGACCCCGGATAAGCGGAAGAAGATGGATGGATGGATGGATGGATGGATTCCTCGGACCAAATTGAGGACCATGGGAGACCGAGCATTCTGTGTGGCTGCCCCCCGCCTGTGGAACTCCCTCCCTGATGACCTGAGAGCTCCACAGTCACTGGTTGACTTTAAAAGCAGCATAAAGACCTTTCTTTTTAAGCAAGCCTATTCTGCCTCCACATGATTTTATCTTTGATCTTAGCTGATATCATTATTGATTTTACTTGATTTTATCACTTGTTTTATTTTATTTATTTTTTAAGCAAGCCTAATCTGCATCCACATGATTTTATCTTTGATCTTAGTCGATATTATTATTGATTTTATTTGATTTTATCACTTGTTTTATTTTGATCTTTGCTTTATTACAC
>JBBPBX010007464.1:0-48571 GCA_038048925.1 Garcialebias charrua
CTGCATGCCCTGGCGGTTGCCAAGGAGATGGACATAACAGAGTTTGCGGGTGGACCGTCATGGTGTTTCAGGTTCATGCGTTGGAACCAACTGTCCAACAGAGCGCGGACCACAATGTGCCAGAAGCTGCCGGACGATTTTGAGGAAAAGGTGAAGAGTTTCCGCGCCTTTGTGGACAGGCAGGTGCAGGAGCACAGCGTCTCGCCTAACCACATTATCAACATGGATGAGGTGCCGCTAACTTTTGATATCCCAATGGGATGGAGTGTGGCTCAGAAAGGCAAAAAAAGTGTCAACATCCTCACCACGGGCCACGAGAAGTCCTACTTCACTGTTGTGCTGACATGCTGCACTGATGGGTCAAAGCTGCCGCCAATGGTGATTTTTAAAAGGAAAACCATGCAAAAGGAGGAGTTTACCCCGCACGTGGTTGTGGCAGTTAACGGAAAGGGCTGGATGGACACAGCGATGATGGGCGTGTGGCTCACAAAGTGAAGCGGCCAGACAGGTTTTTTAGAGCATAAAAAGTCCTGCTGGTGATGGACAGCATGCGTGTGCACATCATGCCGCAATTTAAGGAAAAAATAAAAGCGTGCAACTCCATTCCTGCAATCATCCCTGGAGGTTTGACAAAAGTTCTTCAGCCGCTAGATATTTCAGTCAACCGCAGCTTCAAAGCAGCTCTGTGCTACCTTTGGGAGGAGTGGATGGTGCGCGGTGAGCACAGTTTCACGGCTACAGGACAGATGCGCCACATTCCAACAAGTCCTTTGATGGATCGATAAAGCGTGGACCTCTTTCACCAAACAAACCATTTGGGGTTCAGAAAGGCTGGGATCGTAGCTGGAGCTGAGGCGGACGAGGACTCCGACAGCCGACAGGAGGAAGAGGAGGCAGCAGCGCTGAATCACCTTCCTCAGTCGCTGGCAGAACTCTTCGCCAGCGACACAGAAGATGAAGAATTCAATGGGTTTGAATAAAAAAATAAAATAAATAGGTGTTTCTGTCATCATTATGGGCGGGTAGTAATTTTAAAGCCGCTTTATTTAGTTTGCGTCATTTTACCATGTTTTAAAGTGCATTTCTGAAGAAAAGTTAAACTGAGACACACTTTTACTACAATGTCAGCAAACAAATATATATTTTTAGGTGTTTATCTTTTTAAATTTTAAAGAGATGCAGGTCTGTTCGCTGTGCGTGCACGTATTGTTGAACCGACATAGCAAAACTATTATTATAATTATAATTATTCATTTATTAAAGAAAAGTTCAGCTAAGACACATCTTTGCTATAAGTTTCAGCAAACAAATAATTGTTTTTAAGTGTTAATCTTGTTAAAGTACTTCCTGCACGCTCCTGTGGCCATTTGGCAGCCAATCCATTTTTGGTAAAACACCGGCCCACATTTCCGGGTTGTCAGCGGAGACGCGAAATGTCAGCGGTGACGCATAATAGATGCGACTTATAGGGCGAAGCGACATATTTATGGATTTTTCCACTTTATTGGACATTATTGGACTGATGCGACATATGGGGCAGTGCGACTTATATGGCGGAAAGTACGATACTGTAATCAGAAGTTTAAAAAATATATATTTTGAATAAACTAATAATCATAGTGAAAGAATACTGTTCTCTGATGTGCTCCACTAGAACGCTGCAGTTTGATGCAATACACTTAAGGATTGTACAACATGACTCCATCAGAGCCAGACCTAACGGTCCATGAACGTATTGAACCCAGAGACATGCAGACTTGATGAGCTTGGTTAAAATAAAACTTGTTTTATTAAAATATGAAAAAGGGCTAACGTTGCAGCCACAAAGCAGAGGGGAGCACAAAAGGGAGGAACGAGACATCTGACAGGTAGTCAAGACAGTGAAGCGCTGTTACACTGGTGACCAGACATAGTTTACGTAGAAAAAGGGAAAGTGGAACATGGCAGGTGGTAAGTTGACTGGGGAGGCTGGCTGAGGGTGAAAATGATAACTGATGCATGAAACATGCTGCTGAATTATAACACAAGGGACATAAAACTAACAAACCACAAGGAGAAATAAATGTTAAATGGACTGTACTTATAAAGTGCTGTTCTATCTATGTAATCAAGACAATCAAAGCGCCTTACAGAACAGTCTGTGTCCTCATGTACCTCCACACACATTCATACAACATTCTACTACATCTCTTAAGCTAATTGAACTAATACTTTGATAGAGACTAATCAGTGTGTAACAGTTGTAATTGTGTGTTCTCTCTTTAAAGGTTCAGTCTGCAGTTTCTGTAGAGTGCAGAACTTAGAAAAAATTTCAACAGGCAAAGCATTCTGATCCCTCCCCCTCAGAGCCATATATGGCTCTGCTCTCCCATGGTCTGCTGAAATTCAAATTCAAGCTCTGTTTTTATTGGCTGATTCAAATTCAAGCTCTGTTTTTATTGGCTGGTTAATGGCGGGTCACTTTTTCTTTTTAGAAATGCCTATTTACCACCTGGAGAAGCAAGGGGACAATATTTTTTTTAAAGTTTTTTTCAGAGATTACCTCTCTAACATCAGTCTAGTGACAGAGTGAAGAAATATGTTAAAAATATATTGTTAGAAAAGTTACATATAGCAGCTTTAAGACCGCTTAATTTAAGATAAGTGATGTCACAGGTGTGCCTTCAGTATAGAGATATGGGAGGAGCATGTTTGACGATGGACATGTGGACTGTGAGATGGACTTTATAGTTGAATGCTCTAGCTCAAATTTAACATTACGGGTTGTATGAACTCTGTTTGCTTCTTGTATTAAGAGAGAGCAATGTTCAACCAGGCCTTGTAAGGTTTATGAAGAGTGTGTTTAATAACAAGCACTGGTCGTGAGTTTTTGTAGCAGCCTAAGTAGGGAGGCCCAGACTTCCCTCTCCCCAGCCACTTGGGCCAGCTCCTCTAGGGAAATCCCAAGGTGTTCCCAGGCCAGCCGAGAAGCATAGTCTCTCCAGCGTGTCCTGGGTCTTCCTCTGGGTCCAGTGAGACGTGTCCGGAACACCTCACCAGGAAGGCGTCCAGGAGGCATCCTAACCAGATGCCCGAGCCACCTCAACTGACTCCTCTTGACATGGAGAAGCAGCGGCTCTACTCCGAGTCCCTCCCGGATGACCGAGCTTCTCACCCTATCTCTAAGGGAGAGTCCGGACACCCCGCGAAGAAAACTCATTTCAACCGCTTGTATCTGTGATCTCGTTCTTTCTGTCACAAACCAAAGCTCATGACCATAGATGAGGGTAGGAGGAACGTAGATCGATCGGTAAATTGCCTTTTGACTCAGCTCTCTCTTCACCACAACAGACCGGTACAGCGCCCGCTTCACTACCGCCGCTGCACCTATCCGCCTATCAATCTCACGCTCCATTTTCCCCCACATTCGTAAACAAGACCCTGAGATACTTAAACTCCTCCACCTGGGGCAGGACCTCCTCCCCGACCCAGAGAAGGCACTCTACCCTTTTTCAGCTCAAACCACAGCTACCCTCAAATATCATCGGGCATCGGGCAGCACGGTGGCACAACTGGTAGAGCTGCTGCCTCTCAGCGAGAAGGTTGCCGGTTCAAATCCCGGTCCGGGGCCTTTCTGGGTGGAGTTTGCATGTTCTCCCCGTGCATGCGTGGGTTTCCTCCGGGTACTCCGGTTTCCTCCCACAGACCAAAAAACATGCTTGTTAGGCTGATTGGTGACTCTAAATTGACCCTAGGTGTGAGTGTGAGAGTGGATGGTTGTTTGGTGTGAGTGAGACAGGTCCCTCTTGTAAATGAGTCCCCGTGACTCAACGAGGCTAGCCTGTATAAATAAAGGTTGAATGAATGAATGAATGAAATAAAACTACGATAAACGGAAGGGACTAAATAAGCAACGATGAGTCCAGCTACAGGCAGGAGGTGGAACACCTGTAGAGCTGGTGCAGAAAGAACAACCATCACATCAACGTGAAGAAGATGAAGGAGATGGCTGTGGATTTCGGAAGGAACAAACACACCTACCCTTCCCTGAATATAAGAGGATCTGCAGTGGAAGTGGTCTCCAGCTACAAATACTTGGGTGTACACATGAACGATAACCTCAGCTGGAGCAACAACACCACCAGCCTGATCAAGAAAGGTCATCAGAGACTCTACTTCCTCAGACGGCTGAGACGAGCTGGTCTGAGAAGCTCAGTCCTCACCTCCTTCTACAGGTGTGCAGTGGAGAGCATCCTGTGCTCCAGCATCAACGTGTGGCATGGAGGCTGCACAGCTGCAGAAAGAAAAGCTCTGCAGAGAGTGGTGAAGGCTGCACAGAAGATGTTGGAGTCAGTCTCCCCACCATCACAGACATCTACACCTCCAGATGCAGGAAGAGAGCCACCTGCATCATGAAGGACCCCACTCACCCAGCACACACACTTTTTGCCCCCTCCCCTCAGGAAGGAGGTTGAGGAGCATTAAGTGTAGAACCACTAGACTGAGGAACAGCTTCTACCCTGAGGCTGTTAGACTCATGAATATCTAACCAGAATAATCACTGTGAAAAATCATCACATCATGTTGCTGCTGATCTGTTTCATGTTGCTGCTGATCTGTTTCATGTTGCTGCTGATCTGTTTCATGTTGCTGCTGATCTGTTTCATGTTGCTACTGATCTGTTTCATGTTGCTGCTGATCTGTTTCATGTTGCTGCTGATCTGTTTCATGTTGCTGCTGATCTGTTTCATGTTGCTGCTGATCTGTTTCATGTTGCTGCTGATCTGTTTCATGTTGCTGCTGATCTGTTTCATGTTGCTGCTGATCTGTTTCATGTTGCTGCTGATCTGTTTCATGTTGCTGCTGATCTGTTTCATGTTGCTGCTGATCTGTTTCATGTTGCTGCTGATCTGTTTCATGTTGCTGCTGATCTGTTTCATGTTGCTGCTGATCTGTTTCATGTTGCTGCTGATCTGTTTCATGTTGCTGCTGATCTGTTTCATGTTGCTGCTGATCTGTTTCATGTTGCTGCTGATCTGTTTCATGTTGCTGCTGATCTGTTTCATGTTGCTGCTGATCTGTTTCATGTTGCTGCTGATCTGTTTCATGTTGCTGCTGATCTGTTTCATGTTGCTGCTGATCTGTTTCATGTTGCTGCTGATCTGTTTCATGTTGCTGCTGATCTGTTTCATGTTGCTGCTGATCTGTTTCATGTTGCTGCTGATCTGTTTCATGTTGCTGCTGATCTGTTTCATGTTGCTGCTGATCTGTTTCATGTTGCTGCTGATCTGTTTCATGTTGCTGCTGATCTGTTTCATGTTGCTGCTGATCTGTTTCATGTTGCTGCTGATCTGTTTCATGTTGCTGCTGATCTGTTTCATGTTGCTGCTGATCTGTTTCATGTTGCTGCTGATCTGTTTCATGTTGCTGCTGATCTGTTTCATGTTGCTGCTGATCTGTTTCATGTTGCTGCTGATCTGTTTCATGTTGCTGCTGATCTGTTTCATGTTGCTGCTGATCTGTTTCATGTTGCTGCTGATCTGTTTCATGTTGCTGCTGATCTGTTTCATGTTGCTGCTGATCTGTTTCATGTTGCTGCTGATCTGTTTCATGTTGCTGCTGATCTGTTTCATGTTGCTGCTGATCTGTTTCATGTTGCTGCTGATCTGTTTCATGTTGCTGCTGATCTGTTTCATGTTGCTGCTGATCTGTTTCATGTTGCTGCTGATCTGTTTCATGTTGCTGCTGATCTGTTTCATGTTGCTGCTGATCTGTTTCATGTTGCTGCTGATCTGTTTCATGTTGCTGCTGATCTGTTTCATGTTGCTGCTGATCTGTTTCATGTTGCTGCTGATCTGTTTCATGTTGCTGCTGATCTGTTTCATGTTGCTGCTGATCTGTTTCATGTTGCTGCTGATCTGTTTCATGTTGCTGCTGATCTGTTTCATGTTGCTGCTGATCTGTTTCATGTTGCTGCTGATCTGTTTCATGTTGCTGCTGATCTGTTTCATGTTGCTACTGATCTGTTTCATGTTGCTGCTGATCTGTTTCATGTTGCTGCTGATCTGTTTCATGTTGCTGCTGATCTGTTTCATGTTGCTGCTGATCTGTTTCATGTTGCTGCTGATCTGTTTCATGTTGCTGCTGATCTGTTTCATGTTGCTGCTGATCTGTTTCATGTTGCTGCTGATCTGTTTCATGTTGCTGCTGATCTGTTTCATGTTGCTGCTGATCTGTTTCATGTTGCTGCTGATCTGTTTCATGTTGCTGCTGATCTGTTTCATGTTGCTGCTGATCTGTTTCATGTTGCTGCTGATCTGTTTCATGTTGCTGCTGATCTGTTTCATGTTGCTGCTGATCTGTTTCATGTTGCTGCTGATCTGTTTCATGTTGCTGCTGATCTGTTTCATGTTGCTGCTGATCTGTTTCATGTTGCTGCTGATCTGTTTCATGTTGCTGCTGATCTGTTTCATGTTGCTGCTGATCTGTTTCATGTTGCTGCTGATCTGTTTCATGTTGCTGCTGATCTGTTTCATGTTGCTGCTGATCTGTTTCATGTTGCTGCTGATCTGTTTCATGTTGCTGCTGATCTGTTTCATGTTGCTGCTGATCTGTTTCATGTTGCTGCTGATCTGTTTCATGTTGCTGCTGATCTGTTTCATGTTGCTGCTGATCTGTTTCATGTTGCTGCTGATCTGTTTCATGTTGCTGCTGATCTGTTTCATGTTGCTGCTGATCTGTTTCATGTTGCTGCTGATCTGTTTCATGTTGCTGCTGATCTGTTTCATGTTGCTGCTGATCTGTTTCATGTTGCTGCTGATCTGTTTCATGTTGCTGCTGATCTGTTTCATGTTGCTGCTGATCTGTTTCATGTTGCTGCTGATCTGTTTCATGTTGCTGCTGATCTGTTTCATGTTGCTGCTGATCTGTTTCATGTTGCTGCTGATCTGTTTCATGTTGCTGCTGATCTGTTTCATGTTGCTGCTGATCTGTTTCATGTTGCTGCTGATCTGTTTCATGTTGCTGCTGATCTGTTTCATGTTGCTGCTGATCTGTTTCATGTTGCTGCTGATCTGTTTCATGTTGCTGCTGATCTGTTTCATGTTGCTGCTGATCTGTTTCATGTTGCTGCTGATCTGTTTCATGTTGCTGCTGATCTGTTTCATGTTGCTGCTGATCTGTTTCATGTTGCTGCTGATCTGTTTCATGTTGCTGCTGATCTGTTTCATGTTGCTGCTGATCTGTTTCATGTTGCTGCTGATCTGTTTCATGTTGCTGCTGATCTGTTTCATGTTGCTGCTGATCTGTTTCATGTTGCTGCTGATCTGTTTCATGTTGCTGCTGATCTGTTTCATGTTGCTGCTGATCTGTTTCATGTTGCTGCTGATCTGTTTCATGTTGCTGCTGATCTGTTTCATGTTGCTGCTGATCTGTTTCATGTTGCTGCTGATCTGTTTCATGTTGCTGCTGATCTGTTTCATGTTGCTGCTGATCTGTTTCATGTTGCTGCTGATCTGTTTCATGTTGCTGCTGATCTGTTTCATGTTGCTGCTGATCTGTTTCATGTTGCTGCTGATCTGTTTCATGTTGCTGCTGATCTGTTTCATGTTGCTGCTGATCTGTTTCATGTTGCTGCTGATCTGTTTCATGTTGCTGCTGATCTGTTTCATGTTGCTGCTGATCTGTTTCATGTTGCTGCTGATCTGTTTCATGTTGCTGCTGATCTGTTTCATGTTGCTGCTGATCTGTTTCATGTTGCTGCTGATCTGTTTCATGTTGCTGCTGATCTGTTTCATGTTGCTGCTGATCTGTTTCATGTTGCTGCTGATCTGTTTCATGTTGCTGCTGATCTGTTTCATGTTGCTGCTGATCTGTTTCATGTTGCTGCTGATCTGTTTCATGTTGCTGCTGATCTGTTTCATGTTGCTGCTGATCTGTTTCATGTTGCTGCTGATCTGTTTCATGTTGCTGCTGATCTGTTTCATGTTGCTGCTGATCTGTTTCATGTTGCTGCTGATCTGTTTCATGTTGCTGCTGATCTGTTTCATGTTGCTGCTGATCTGTTTCATGTTGCTGCTGATCTGTTTCATGTTGCTGCTGATCTGTTTCATGTTGCTGCTGATCTGTTTCATGTTGCTGCTGATCTGTTTCATGTTGCTGCTGATCTGTTTCATGTTGCTGCTGATCTGTTTCATGTTGCTGCTGATCTGTTTCATGTTGCTGCTGATCTGTTTCATGTTGCTGCTGATCTGTTTCATGTTGCTGCTGATCTGTTTCATGTTGCTGCTGATCTGTTTCATGTTGCTGCTGATCTGTTTCATGTTGCTGCTGATCTGTTTCATGTTGCTGCTGATCTGTTTCATGTTGCTGCTGATCTGTTTCATGTTGCTGCTGATCTGTTTCATGTTGCTGCTGATCTGTTTCATGTTGCTGCTGATCTGTTTCATGTTGCTGCTGATCTGTTTCATGTTGCTGCTGATCTGTTTCATGTTGCTGCTGATCTGTTTCATGTTGCTGCTGATCTGTTTCATGTTGCTGCTGATCTGTTTCATGTTGCTGCTGATCTGTTTCATGTTGCTGCTGATCTGTTTCATGTTGCTGCTGATCTGTTTCATGTTGCTGCTGATCTGTTTCATGTTGCTGCTGATCTGTTTCATGTTGCTGCTGATCTGTTTCATGTTGCTACTGATCTGTTTCATGTTGCTACTGATCTGTTTCTATTGCTACTGATCTGTTTCCTATTGTTGCTGATCTGTTTCATGTTGCTACTGATCTGTTTCATGTTGCTGCTGATCTGTTTCATATTGCTACTGATCTGTTTCCTATTGCTGCTGATCCGTTTCATGTTGCTGTGTTCATTCATGCTCATCTGCTCACACAGACTCATGTTCGTGCCGCTGTTTGACGTAATGCTTTTATGTTACTAGTGCTTAGTGTATTATTTAGTTGATATTTTTCTTAGTTCATATCTTAGATCTTATTAATGTTTTTCTTTTACATTTTATGTAACTGGGACCCTGTGTACATAAGCTCGTTCCACCACTGACAAATACATTTCTCTGACTCTGACTTGTATACACTGATATATGCAAAATGAACGTTAAATTATACGCTAAAATATCTAAGATATACGCTAAACACTAATAATGTAAAATAATGTTGTATTGTTGACAGTTCAACAAAGTGATCAAAACATTTTTGGCCTTGGATTATTAATTATGAATCATAAGGTTGTTTTGTTTTTACTATGTTACATGTTCATGTTATATTGCTGTTTAAAAACCAGTGTCGATAGCGCCATCACAAACATGCAAGCTTGTCATCTGTCATTACTGATAGGTCTTATGCCTGGGGTCATAGGTTAGAGTGATGACTATGACATCATCATTTTTGAAAAGTTTTGAAAAGTTTGCGTTTTGGCACAACAGATATTTTCATTCTGGAACCCATTTCAGAAAACTATTGTTGAATATAAGAACTTTATTATTACAGCAGGAAATGGTTGTGAAGGCCTCCTAAATTTGCTGTCTTCATTTGTCCCCAAAAGCTGAAACAATTTAAATATTGATGTAGCCACAAAATGTTGTGTTCACAACGGTTCAAATGTCACAGCCAACTTCCGTACCAATTCTAATGTCTTCATTTGACTTTCCTGGAAAGACAACCAACAAATCTGGGCCCATTTACTAAGACTGTGGGACTGTTATGAAATCACATGATGGAATCAAAGCTACTAGTCAATAGCAAAACATTAAGTAATATCAAAAAGAACAGGAATAAAATCTAATCTAAACCAAATATCAGTAAAAGAAAGATCAGCACTTACCATAGCAACAAAGTCAACAGGAAATCAAACCAAATTTTCTATAGTAGGCCACAGAACAGCTGATAAACAAGTCCAAAGCTTTTTGCTACTGTATGAATCACACAGACAGCTGAACGAACGCCTGCTAAAGGCTGCACCTCTGAAAAGTCACTCATTAACTACAAGTTGCCTCAATCAAATTCTTACTGGCTTCAACGGAGCAAAGAACTTTAAACTCTAATCATAGACAAGCTGTTCTTTCATTTCCTGCTTTTGAAGAAAAAAAGAGAAGGGTGCTGCTCAGTCTCAACTAAAGAGTCACCACCACCCACACAAAGACCCTGGATTAGTTCTCTAAAGAAAGAAAAAGATCTGTTCAGTTCAGCTGTTAGTTGTGTGTTGTACGTACCATCAGCTGTCAGAGTGGATCCAGGCCAGTGCTCTACTGATAGGTCCGGGCAAAGGGCTGTGTGTTTTCAACACCAGGATATTTGCAAGGCAATAAAGGGCCGAGCTCACTCGCTTGCCTCATTTCATTTCCTCATCCTGTGCAGCTTGTTGTTTCAGCGGTAGCTGAAAACAGATCCACACTGTGCTGCCTTCATGTTTAACTCTGTGTTTGTTTAACAGGAACTTGTCATTTCCTATTACATAAAGGGATTACTTGTAAAAAGAAGTTCATCATATCCCTAAAGCAGGGCTATCCTATGTGGGCCCACAGGTGACTTAAGTCCAGCCTGTCATGTACAGTAGTTCTCTATTTTAAACCAAAAATGTTTAAATATAATAACTGGCTTTAGCAAGACTTATTGCAACCACCACTAACGCTTGGACATTCCTACTTACCTATCCACAGTATTCCTACGCCCCATGACGCTTTGCGCGAAATGTGCACACGACTTCCGGTTGACCGGAAACACCGTTTGTTTACATGCGAGTAATACAGTTGAAGACAGTCCAAACTTTGTTGTTTTAGTTCATTAAAAATGTGGGAACACCACTCGTTTTGTTAAAAGAGGAGGGACAAATAAAAAGAAATTACAGATGTTACCTGATCGCGCAGACATAATTTAAAAATACATAAATAGCGAACGCGTTTGCTCCGGCCTCTCGGCTAAGGTTTGTTAGCAGCTATCTCGGCTAAAAATACCGGTCGCGTCTGAGATCTATCGTTTTAAGACAGTAAATCTTCCAAAACTCTCATTAATAAACCCTCCCCGAATAAAAAGATGTTACCTGATCGCGCAGACATAATTTAAAAATACATAAATAGCAACGCGTTTGCTCCTGTCTCTCGGCTAACGTTTGTTAGCAGCTATCTCGGCTAAAAGTCACGGTGTTCTGTAACACCGGTCGCGCCTGACATATATCATTTTAAGACAGTAAATCATCCAAAACTCTCATTAATAAACCCTCCCTGAATAAAAAGAAATTACAGATGTTACCTGATCGCGCAGACACAGCCATAGAGTAGGATGCAGGAACACTCTTTCTTTGTTTTGGGTCCGTGTTGAAAACACTGTTGTTTTAGCCAAAGATTTAGCTTGGTCCGGTTGTTGGTGCAGCCGCGAACAGCACAGCAGGTACCTGAACCCCGGTAGGACATTTCAGTAAACGTTCCGTTTAAACAAAAGCTGTGTTTGCTCCGATAAAATGAATGAAAATAACTTTCAAAAACACCCGCGATCCATACTCCGCCTATGGAATACAGGCACTTCCGGTGTCGGACAGGAAGTACAATGCACATTTGTTTCTACAGTGACACCCCCAAGAATAAGGTGGATATATGTACCAGGAACAATCTCTGGCTCCTGGTGTCAGTTTACAGCCACTAACAGAAACCTCAGCATGAACGGCAAAGCAAACCTGATCGGGACATTAACAATACAAACCCATTTCCATACGCAGAAACATCGTAAACAGAAAGATTGCTCATATAATTTCCACAAGGCTACCCAGCATGCTTTATCCGCTCACACAGTCTCTGGGACTCACAGAGAGAACTTTGTATGAGGGAAAATAAGATAAAGTTCAACAGAGATGCACACCTTTGCTTTAATCTGGGGCCT
This sequence comes from Garcialebias charrua, assembly GCA_038048925.1. NCBI lineage: Eukaryota > Metazoa > Chordata > Actinopteri > Cyprinodontiformes > Rivulidae > Garcialebias > Garcialebias charrua. The sequence goes on from JBBPBX010007464.1 coordinate 11,854, forward strand.
GCACAGATCTGTGTTCTGGTGTTAATAATGTTTAATTATAAGAATTGAAAAAAAGCAGAAACATGAACTGAAAGTTTGCATTGCAAATATTGAACTAAACCTTGCTGTGGTAGTAGCTGACAGTCTTTTCCAACACATACTCCCAAGTGTTAAGAGATCACATGAGATGTCAACATTTACCAGGTTTGACCAAAGCTGCTACAACTTTGGCATTTCCTCACTTAAAGTGATCTTGGGTGATCTCTGGAAACTGTTGGACAGTTTTTTTTTCATGTTTATTGGGAAGAATAAACAAATAAAGAACCTGTTTATGTGGAAACACCAGGGAGTCCTCGAGTTACGGCCCTCGACCTACGGCAACTCGGACTTACGAACGGCCCTACGAACAGTTGTACATTAAATACAGCACTGGTATGTGTTTTTAGATGAAAGTGTGTTAGCTAACCGTTTGTAAACAAAGTTCTGTGCATGTTTATGAACCAGTATGTACGTTTGTGTTGAAAAACGGGTGTTTGGCGCAGCGCTAGCATACATTTTCCGACTTACGAACGAAAATCCGGACTTACGAACGCATGTGCTATGGGTTCCGACTTACGGCAGAATCGGGTTACGAACGGTCCTTAGGTCCGGAACTCGTTCGTAAGTCGGGGACTCCCTGTAGTATTCATGCCAGGAGGGGTTGCCAGATTAAAAAATGATGAACTATTGCACTGTTGCTTTAAAATGATTTTTTTTTTTACACAAACTGTCGTCTGTGCTGAGTTAAAATGTAAAATGAGGTGAGGTGTTGTGTTTGGTGAGGATGTGCACATAAAAGGAGGGGGTAGAAGAACATATTCATGCTTATCTGGCAACCATGAGCCGGGCTCAGCTGCATGCTGTGTCTTCTGGATGACAGTTACATCCAAATCAGTGAATACATGAACATTCATTTGGACCAAGGATGTTGTTGGTTTGCTTCTACATGATGTAAAACAGTGAGTAGCACAAAAAACACTCTGCTCTCTGCCATTTAAAGTAACTGCTGTTAGAGCAGAAAAACATTTGACTGCAGCCACCTGGAGTGAGCGTGTGCAACTTTACACCTGCTGAGAGTTTCACACTTTGAACAACTCTAAAACAATGTGTTTTGTAAGCAGGACCTTGATTTAAAAGGTGGGCATTCTTTCAAAGACTGCCAAGGCCTTTAATTTTAGTTCTTTATTTATGTCTAACTAAAAAATCAGTCAGCATTTAGGGAGCATTTTAATTTCTTACACATAGCTAAAAACATTCTTGTATCAAATACACCCGTACAGACCAACAAAATAAAATACATATTTTTCATGTGGAAAAAGTGTGGTCGTGGTGTTTTAATGTTCAATGTTGCAGCTTTTGCAGCATTTAAAACACAAACCATCTCAGTGCTGTTTTTCTTTGTCCTATCAGGTTTTTCTTCCTGACATGCACTGTAACACAACACTATTAGTGAGACCTGTTTTTTTTTTTCATCAGAGCTGCACAGGGAAGTAAATAAAAGGTCAAGCGAAGGAAGAGGAATACAGTACATGTTATCTGTGTGGAAGTGGGTGCAGAATTAATGCAATATTTCACTCATTTATTTTTAATTTTTCTCATAAATCTGCCTGATTATCTTGCAGATAATCTGGAAGGACACTCCGGGCAGATTAACTTGGGTTGTACAGCAGTTCCTTGATAAAGAGGAAGTGGACATGAGTCACATGACTAACTGAACACTGGGAGGGTGCTGCTCGGTAGATTAACACATAGCGACAGTTACAGTAGGTGGAGTCAAATATACAGTTTATTTAACAGAGACTGCAGCTCCCTGGTGAGGTGTTCCGGGCATGTCCCACCGGGAGGAGACCCAGAGGAAGACCCAGGACACGCTGGAGGGACTATGTTTCTCGGCTGGCCTGGGAACGCCTTGGGATTCCCCCAGAGGAGCTGCTCCAAGTGGCTGGGGAGAGGGAAGTCTGGGCCTCCCTACTTAGGCTGCTACCCCCGCGACCCGACCGCGGATAAGCGGAAGAAAATGGATGGATGGATGGATGGATGGAGACTGCAGCCAAAATCCTTCAAACAAATGGCCATGGGCCTTGCCTGTTTTGCTCCCAGTTCCTCACAAATCTGTGTAATCCTGACAGTACACTTTAACTTCTGCCATATAGGTCATACAGGTGCTGGTCATAAAATTAGAATATCATGAAAAAGTTGATTTATTTCAGTAATTCCATTCAAAAAGTGAAGCTTGTATATTATATTTATTCATTACACACATACTGATATATTTCAAATGTTTATTTATTTTAATGTTGATGATTATAACTGACAACTAATGAAAACCCCTAATTCAGTATCTCAGAAAATTAGAATATTACTTAAGACCAATAAAAAAGGACTTTTAGAAATGTTAGTCAACTGAAACGTATGAACATGAAAAGTATGAACATGAAAAGTATGAGCATGAAAAGTATGAACATGAAAAGTATGAACATGAAAAGTATGAGCATGAAAAGTATGAGCATGAAAAGTATGAGCATGAAAAGTATGAGCATGAAAAGTATGAGCATGAAAAGTATGAACATGAAAAGTATGAACATGAAAAGTATGAACATGAAAAGTATGAGCATGAAAAGTATGAACATGAAAAGTATGAACATGAAAAGTATGAACATGAAAAGTATGAACATGAAAAGTATGAACATGAAAAGTATGAACATGAAAAGTATGAACATGAAAAGTATGAACATGAAAAGTATGAACATGAAAAGTATGAACATGAAAAGTATGAACATGAAAAGTATGAACATGAAAAGTATGAACATGAAAAGTATGAACATGAAAAGTATGAACATGAAAAGTATGAACATGAAAAGTATGAACATGAAAAGTATGAACATGAAAAGTATGAACATGAAAAGTATGAACATGAAAAGTATGAACATGAAAAGTATGAACATGAAAAGTATGAACATGAAAAGTATGAACATGAAAAGTATGAACATGAAAAGTATGAACATGAAAAGTATGAACATGAAAAGTATGAACATGAAAAGTATGAACATGAAAAGTATGAACATGAAAAGTATGAACATGAAAAGTATGAACATGAAGTATGAACATGAAAAGTATGACCATGAAAAGTATGAACATGTAAAGTATGAACATGTACAGCATCAATACTTAGTTGAGGCTACATTGGCCTGGATTTCTGCAGCAATGCAGCGTGGCATGGAGTTGATCAGTCTGTGTCACTGCTCAGGTTTTATGAGAGTCCAGGTTGCTCTGATAGTGACCTTCATCTCTTCTGAATTGTTGGGTCTGATGTATCACATCTTCATCTTCACAATACGTCATAGATTTTCAATGGGGTTAAGTTCAGGTGAGTTTGCTGGCCAATTAAGAACAGAGATACCATGGTTCTTAAACCAGGTACTGGTAGCTTTGACAATGTGTGCAGGTGCCAAGTCCTGTTGGAAAATGAAATCTGCATCTCCATAAAGTTGGTCAGCAGCAGGAAGCATGAAGTCTCTAAAACTTCCAGGTAGATGGCTGTGTTGACCTTGGACCTCAGAAAACACAGTGGACCAACACCAGCAGATGACATGGTCCCCCCAAACCATCACTGACTGTGGAAACTTGACACTGGACCTCAAGCAACATGGATTCTGTGCCTCTCCTCTCTTCCTCCAGACTCTGGGACCTTGATTCCCAAAGAAAATGAAAAATGTACTTCATCAGAGAAAATAACTTTGGACCACTCAGCAGCAGTCCCAGGCGAGACGCTTCTGAAACTGTCTCTTGTTCAAGAGTGACTTGACACAAGGAATGTGACAAGTGAAACCCATGTCTTGCATACGTCTGTGCGTAGTGGTTCATGAAGCACTGACTTCAGCTCCACTCTTTGTGAATCTCACCTACATTTTGGAATGGGTTTTGTTTCACCATCCTCTCCAGGGTGCAGTTATCCCTGTTGCTTGTACAATTTTTCTACCACATCTTTTCCTTCCCTTCACCTTTCTATTAATGCGCTTGGACACAGAGCTCTGTGAACAGCCAGCCTCTTTAGCAATGACCTCTTGTGTCTTGTCCTCCTTGTACAAGGTGTTATTGGTCGTCTTTTGGACAACTGTCAAGTCAGCAGTCTTCCCCATGATTGTGTAGCCTACAGAACTAGACTGAGACCATTTAAAGATCTTTGCAGGTGTTTTGAGTTAATTAACTGATTAGAGTGTGGCATCAGGTGTCTTCAATATTGAACCTTTTCACAATATTCTAATTTTCTGAGATACTGAATTTGAGGTTTTCATTAGTTGTCAGTTATAATCATCAACATTAAAATAAATAAACATTTGAAATATATCAGTCTGTGTGTAATGAATGAATATAATACTGTATACAAGTTTCACTTTTTGAATGGAATTACTGAAATAAAGCAACTTTTTCATATTTTAATTTTATGACCAGCATCTTTATGCTTGTTAAAGGTGGGGTGACATGCTTTTTTTTTACTATGCATAAAATTGCTCAATATATATATATATATATTATCATTTAAATATGTTAGTTTTTGCAAACAAAATGATAAATCACTTTAATTTAGCTTTAAAAGTGATTTTGAACTTCAAGCCATGTTTAATCATGGGAAATCCGATTACACGCGAACACACCATGACGTAGTGAGAGGCAGAGGGCTCTGGTCTCTTTAATAGCGGACAATTTAAAACCCGACGAATTTATCAATCTATGTGAAGATTTGAGCTATTTGTCTTCATTTTGGGAAGCAGAAAATAGTTTGGGTGATGGAACAAGAAACAACAGGATCTAATTTAGGTCTGATGCTGTATCAGACTTACCTTCATGTCGAGCTGCTCATACCCGCGCACTGTGACAAGCCCAGAGCTCTGCCTCACACTCTGCACACTACTTCACAGATGGTGCGTTCGCGTGTAATCGGATTTCCCAAGCTTAAACACGGCTTGAAGTTCAAAACCACTTGAATTTGGAGAAGGAGTTTATTTTTGTTCTTCTGAAGAAAAAGCTGAAACATAATAGGATATAGTTTTATTTTATTTTTTATATTCTATTTGGTTTTTGGAATAGTATATCAAGTTTATAAGATATAATATTCATCAGTTTGTACTTTGTTTGTGTAGAAGATCGTAAGGAGAAATAGGGATGGGGAAATTCGCCTGTAAATAATTTGAATTGTTAGTCCGTTTCTTATTTGTAAAAATAGGTGAGAATAAAAAAAACATTGTAAATATGTTCTATAGTGTTGAAATTGTTAATTTGTGATGCAAAATTCTATCATGTTCAAATGCAGTGTTTTATTTGCATAAAATCTCTAAAATCTAATTTCGCTTTTTGTTTTTTCTTGATGTTAAACAGTTTTAATAGTTGTTTTGTAACAAGTATAATGTAAAATAATGCCAGATATTGAAAGATCTAAATATTCTGAACAAATGTGCTGAAGCACTTGGCCATATAGGACATTTTCTTCATATTTTCTAGTGAAAAACAAGTAAAAAATGCCAGGCGGAAATTTGAGGCTTAGGTTTAAATTAAAGCAAAATCAAAGTGATTTATCATTTTGTTTGCAAAAAAGAACATATTTAAATGTTAAAATATATATATTTTGAACAATTTTATGAATAGTAAAAAAAAAATCATGTCACCCCACCTTTAACATTGGGCGGCTGCGGTCGCGCATGCGCAGCTCCTGTCCGCCCTGCAGCTGACCGGCACCGAGCGTCTTTAGTGGCAGATCCTGGACTGGACTGGACTGTCACGTAAATACCGCGCGGGGAGTGATGATGGCCGGCATTTTCGGGAAGATCTTCGTGGGTATTTATGTGGAGATAAAGCGAAGCGACGGTACGTAGCCTCCACGCACGCTCACTGCTCGACTCACCGCCATGCAGCTAGGAGCGGCTCCATCCTCCTCTGCTGTGCTTGAACCGGGATGCAGGTATCAAAGCAGCACTCGGTGGATCTAACGGGCTTTTAGTAAACACATGTGGGGCTGTGGTGTGTGAGTCACGCAGACTGTGGGCCTGCCGGGTCCTTCTCCTGGAGGAGAACACCTGCCCTGCATCCTCTGCATCCCTCTCTGATAAAAAGATGGGAGCCGGTCTGCACTGCAGCACTGAGCCTGGTGCTGCAGGTGCTGCAGGTGCTGCAGGTGCTGCAGGGCTCCATCCCTGAGCCCAGTGTGAACAAAAACCTGCTTTCTGACCTCCTGCTGCTCCTTTTGACAAATGTCTTCCTGATGACGGAAGGATGAGCTGCAGCTGAGCATCTCACTGATCATCTCCTCTGCCACACCCATCTGAGTCTTCATTAAAAGGCCAAGCGTTCCTGAGTCTGTTAGCTAAATAACTCATGAACCACTGAACAAGTTTAAATTAATACTTGTCTTCAACTTTTGAAGTCAAGCCCTTTAGGAAACACAAATGTATGTCGTTTTACTAATTTTACCAATATCAAAATGTGGTGTGCTACTCAGACAGATTCCTAACATGTACAGTATATAAGCATCAACACACACAATATTATGACCCAGTTATTTGGAGTCAACACATTGCTTTTAGCAAATATTTCATAAACCACTGGAAAGCCCTATGAAATTTTCATGAAATAATTATTGGATGTATTGCTACATCAGATTGACCTCTGGAGTCAATCCAGTTCGTGATAGCCACTTCAACATTTGCCCAAACAGATAGGGCTCAGTCACTTTTAAAGACACTGAGCTCAAATTTGGTCTGGAAGTATTGAGGGTGTTTTACAACTCATGTTGTATGGTCACATTTTGTTAAAGATTGTTTTCTATTTAGTGTTATGTTTATCAAACAGCTATAATTTTGTGACATAAATTATCCTAGTGTGAAACTCTGATATGAAAGTGACAGGTGATATATTGCTATTCTAAGTATTTTACAGTTAAATGCATAAAAAAGTGAAACTAAAAACAAGCTTCAGTTTACTGTATTTAATTTTTTATCATTATTTGCTGATGATAATCTCTGTAAAGACATATGTTCAATTCATGACAACATGGTTCTGACTTTCATTGAAGGCTGCAGCCAGACCTGAGCATGTTTTCATGTTTCCTCTGCAGGACGAATACACCAGGCCATGGTCACTTCGCTGCATGAAGACAACGAGAGTGTGACCGTGGAGTGGATTGAGAACGGGGACACCAAGGGGAAAGAGGTAAAGAAGAACTAAGGGCCAGTTTACACAGCGCGTATTTTGAGTGTAACCGCTACTTTCTCTTTGCGACTTTGCTTATCGCCTACACGACGCTGCTGGCCCCCCTCTTTGACACCGATACTTTCCTGACCCTGCTCTCAAGGTGGAAGTTTTTCGCTGACCCCCCGCTGATAATGTAAACATCTCCCGTGGAGCTTTTGTGTCAACCACATGCGCGCAGCCCGCATGCGCGGACAGTCTGACATTTCACGTGTCACGCTGCAAAATATAACAGTTTAACAATAATAAACAGTATTTATGTTGGCGTGGGAGATGTAAATTTATCTGAACTACAGTATCTATCTGGACTCGTTACATTTTTTAAACAGTGCGTAACGTGCTGTGAAAATGAAGACACCAGGTTTATTTTTTATTTATTTATTTATTCAGCACCACAAAGTTTACAACACAAACACTGAGAATTAAACTGAACACACTATTAAAACACGTGAACCGAACTGTAACTACGTTAATGAACTGGACTCTTGCTGTGTGTTCATCTGGACCCATCAGAACCGCCGAACCGTCTGCCTGTTTGTTGGAACGACAGCTTCTCCACCTGGCAGAAATAAATAAATAAATAAATAAAAACTCAGTTGTTGTGTGATCAAAGTAAACACAAGCAAACATTATATTAAGAACGTTGATTTACCTGCTGTAAGTCAGCTGTTTATCACGGAGGAAAGTCAGACCTCATCGTGACACTGCGGTAAAGTTAGTTTCACGTTGGAAGTTGGATATTCGAGCTCCGTGGCTTCAGGGGTGCGTTGCTCTCGTCAGTCCGCTTCATGGAGTCTGGTCTCTGAGAAGGGGCAGACTCAGCGCAGCTGCCCGAAATCAGACTCCATGAAGCGGACTGACGAGAGCAACGCACCCCTGAAGCCACGGAGCTCGAATATCCAACTTCCAACGTGAAACTAACTTTACCGCAGTCATCGTGACTCGGTTCTGGTCCACAGTCCACTCAGCGTCTGGTGTGCAGCTTGTTAGATGAAGCAGTCCCGCTTGGTGTCAAATCTGTCGACTCTTATCCAAAATCCAGCTTTAACTTATTGTTAGCTCAACTTTTAGCACAAAAGAAAGTAGCAGACTGCCAGCAGAGTGATGGTGCATTCAGACCAAACAGCGTTTCAACTTCCAAAAAGCTCGTCACGCACGCAAGTGGACGCACTTGGTGTCCAGACCTACTTGGACCAGAACGCCAGAACGCGAAACTGCTGCGGGGTGTGTGGGAGGAGCTTACCGGTATACCGAGTCCTCACTGCACTCCGCCAGGCGAGGAGCTTTTTATTTCTGTCTCTGTGGAGCAGACTTGACTGGTCGTGAAGGAATTGTCGCGAACACACAGCTACAATGAGTTTCTCTTCCATAGTCCATGACTCCGCGGGTTTTTTCTGTGTCCCACAAACAATACGTCACATAGTTGCGCAATCATTTCCGCGTCACTGGTTTCCGCGTCACATAGGGACTCTCCCCCTGACCCCCTCTCTTCTCCCCCCGACTCTCCCTGATTGGTTGACACACCAACCAATCAGGTAGAGTTGAGCGGCGTTTGAAAGTTTGAACGGCGAAATCTTCAGCATGGTGAATGCGTGGTTTGGAGGCTGAAGCCGGTTCACGTGCACGGAAAACGCTTTCCAGCACGCTCAACACGCACGCGACGTGACGCCCGACGCCAAGACGCGGCTGGAAGCGCGTCCCCCATTGACTTTGCATGTAAACTGGACGCTCCTGCCGTTGAAACGCTGTTAGGTCTGAATGCACCATGAGGCAGCAGCACGCATGCGCAGTGGGTGAAGGTTCAGCAGCACGCATGCGCAGTGGGTGAAGGTTCAGCAGCACGCATGCGCAGTGGGTGAAGGTTCAGCAGCACGCATGCGCAGTGGGTGTAGGGGGGGGATGAGGGAGGGGGGAGATTCGAGCAGATCCGTGTCAACGCAAAACTTTTAATCTAATTAACATGCCCATAAGTTCCGTTTCCCCCACACAGTGTCCGTGTAAACAGGGCCTAAGTTCTGCTTTTAGCCTCTCATAAGCTCAGGAGACAAGAAGGCCCTTTTCTGAGGAGGATGTTCCTAATTCCCTTTTGACAAGCCTCACAATCAACTCAGAACAGACGCTGTGGCACCAAAAAAGCTAAAGAGACTGTTTTTCTGTGAAAATGCAATGTGAACGCTGAGTACAGAGAGACATCGCTGAAATTAGCTGAAACATTTCAAACCACATTTTTAAAGAAACAGATGGATGGATAGAATTGCAATAATTTCCAATGGGATCAATAAAGTTCTTATCTTATAGATAGAAATATACCAAAATGCTAAAACGATCAAAACAGTAGCTAAAAGCCAGAAGAAGCCAAAGTTAGTTAAGAACTAAAAATACTACATTGGTACAGCTAAAAGTAAAAAAATCTAGCTAGAATTCAATGGACTGTACTTATATAGCACTTTTCTATCTCGTCAAGACACTCAAAGCTCGTTACAACAATCTGTGTCTCATTTACTCATTCATACAGACCCTACTAGATCTATACAAAGAATAATCAGAGCTTTATCACAGTCACTGCATGCCTCCGATGTGCGACACACATCAGAGGCAATGAGGGGTCCAGTGTCTTGCCCAGAGACACTTCAGCATGCTGGTGGAATCAAACCCCCAACTCTTGCATTGAAGGACGACTGCTCTAACCACTTAGCCACAGCCACCTAAATGTAGTACAAGGCTAGCTAAAAGTGGCAATATGGTAGCTAAACATAGCAAAACGTTACCTAAAAGCTAAGGCAAAAGCAAAAATAAACAAAAAGCGAGCTACAAGTCAAAAGTAGCTAGAAGCTCATTTTTTTCCTTGACATGTGTTTTTGTCTTTCTTCCAATTGGAGGTACACCTGCACATCTGGACCTGCCATTCTGTGTTCGTTTGTCTCTCCTTCCTGTCCTCTCAAACCCAGTCAAAGCAGATGGCCTCTTGTCCTGAGCCTGGTTCTGCTGGAGGTTTCTTCCTGTTAAAAGGGAGTTTTTCCTTTCCACTTCTCCTTTGTGCTTGCTCAGGATGAGAGACTGTGACGAAGTGAAGATTCAATGAGTCTGCATCTTCCTCAGATAGAGAACTTTACTAACTGTCTTTTCTGTGTATGTGAATGTTCCTGTAAAGTGCCCCGAGCCAACTTTGTTGTGAACTGGCGCTATATAAATAAATTGAACTGAACTGAATTGGATGGACCAATCAAACCAAATGTCAACCAAATGTGTGTGTATCTGTAATATGAAATGATATGCTGGGTGTAGTACTCTTGTTTTGTCTGCTTTTATGGTTTCTTGTTTAGTATGGCATTTTTATTATTTATTGTTTGTGTGTAGCATTTTGGCCAGTGGCAGTTGTTTTTATGTGTGCTACATAAATACATTTTATTTTATTTCATTAAGTGCATTACCCACTCCTGCTACATCTTATGATAATAATGTTGATCCTTTATTGCATTTGTCAGAAAGATTACTGTAGGCGAGATCATTAGTATGACGGTGAATGAGTTTTTCTTTTTCTGGACCAGATTCTTGATGTTCTGGTTTATTTTGTGATCTTCAGTCTCAGGTTGGTATTGAAACCAGTAAGCTGAGAAGAGAGAAAATAAAGATAATTTGTGATTGCAATAACATCTCAGTCTTGCTTGTGCTTCAGGTTGATCTGGAGAGCGTCTTTGCTTTGAATCCAGATGTCGCTCTCGATGAAGAAATCCCACAGAGTCCTGAAGCTCCTCTTCCTCTCTCCAGTGTTGCCAAACCCAGCAAAGTCCCAAAGGTCTGCTCCTCACTGCACCTTGCTCATGTTCAGCTCATAGACTTTTCTGTTATTTTAATAGTGCCTCCAACACTGATAAACATGGTTTAGTTACCGGTAATTTAATGTTTACATAGTTTCCTAGACAACTTGAATTATTGTTAAGGAAAAATCATTGCCCTAAGTTTAACATTTTAATAATGAAAATGAATAATTTTCATTATTGGAGACCTCTGAGGAAGGGGGCAGCCAAAAGAAGGGCAAAAAATAAAATTTTATGTTGTAATGTTTTTGTTCCACATGTAGCAAATTTTTTTTATTCGTTTTTAAAGGACATGGATATGGATTATTCCATAAAATGATATTTGTACAAGAAAACCTTAGCCAATGTGTATCTTTCATCAGTGGAAAATTGCTACTTTCAATTGTCATTTAAATGATAATTATGTATTTGCAAAGATCAAATGTCAAGACTTTAAAAAAAAATCCAATCCTTATTAAAAAAAAATCTCACACAAACACAACATAGAATAGAGAACTAAATACCCACCCCCCCCACCATATTGAACCAGCCACACACACTTTATGGTGTCTGTCTTACAATGTCTCTTTATAGACATTGACATGTCCTCAACATATGACAGGTCCCTCTTGTAAATGAGTCCCCGTGACTCAACGAGGCTAGCCTGTATAAATAAAGGTTGAATGAATGAATGAAATGACAAAAATGGCCACCAGATGTCCCAGAATCGTTCACAGAACCTTTTAGAGTGCATCTATTTTTTCCCAGGGGCCAAGATGGTGTAGTGGCAGGGAAACTGACTTGGGACCCGAAGGACCCAGGTTCGAACCCCAGTCACGGCATAACTTGTGGTGTGTTTGAGCAGCACACCTCATCCCCATTGCTCCCTGGCACACTTTCTATAGCTGCCCACTGCCCCACCTGGTGGTGATTGGGTTAAATGCAGAGTCAAATTTCGTCTTGTATGGAAACATACACAGATGACAAAAATGTGACATTATTATTATTATTATTATTATGGTATATGACTTCTCTTATCCAGTGTATATATACTGGGGGGTGCGGGTCATTCCAGCTGCACAAAACAAGTCTCCTGGCCATAAGAGAGCCAAAAGCAATCACGTCCTTGTACCTGCTGAAGGACGTATCCACAGGGACCCCCTCGAACAGTGAGATGAATGATGAGTGCACAGTTTTACCACCTGTCACAGAGAAGGTGCCAAAACAAGATTGTCAAAAGGTTTGCAGTTTGGGACAGGTCCAGAATGTATGCAAGAGTGTAGCTGGAGATGGTTTACAATGATTACATGTAGGGTCCAAGTCGGTTTTGATCTTGAACAACTTGTCGTTGGACCATTGCAGCCTGTGCACCATCCTGAATTTAATTACAGCATGTCTCAGACAGACTGAGGATGAGTAAAAGTTCTTAATGATCTTTCTCCAGATGGAGTCTGATATGGGTTCAGCCATGTCAGTTTCTCGATTCAGTTTAAGAGAGTCCAAACTGGTCTCATGGTATGAACGGAGCAGTGTATAGATCTTGCTGAGGGCCCCCTCCATATCAGACCTGCACTCCAGGATCTTAACCACAAACGGTTTAGAGGGGTACAAAGGAAAGCAATCAGTTAGACCTCACAAAATGTCTCAGCTGCAAATATCTGAATGACTGTGAGTTATGAATATTAAACTTCTGTACCAGCTGCTCAAAAGAGGCAAATTTATCATCAACATAGAGATAGTGAATGTACTCCGTTCAAGACCCAGGCATCAAAAGCTATCAGCTACTGAGGGCGTAAACAGGATTATTTGACACGAGTGCCAGATCAGTAACTCCGTAGAGTTAAATGCCCTCCTGAACTGGTTCTAGATCTTTGTTCAAATCACAACTGGGTTAGAAGTATAGGTTGATATTGACTATTTAAAAGGCAGCTGAGAGCAGATTAATGCAGAGGGGGATATGGATCTAATTGAGGCCCTCTCCAAAGCCAGTCAAAGTCAAAGTTTCTTTATTTGTCATTTGCACCACATGTGGTACATGTGGTGGAATGAAATAGTATACACAGGGTCCCAGTTACAGCCAACAAAAATATAAATTGTAAATAAAAACAGTAATAAGATCTAAGATAAGATCTAAGAAATTTGCTAAACTCAGAATACACTAAGCACTAATAGTACAAAAACAATAAGCCAAACAACAGCAGCACGAACATGAGTCTGTGTGAGCAGATGAGTACTAATGAACACAGCAACTTGAAATAAATCAGCAGCATGAGATCAGCATCATGGATAGTCAGAAACACATATCAACAATCAAGTGGCATTACAGTGATTATCCTAGTTAGAGATTCATGAGTCTTAACAGCTTCAGGGTAGAAGCTGTTCCTCAGTCTACTGATTCTACACTTAATGCTCCTCAATCGAGGGGAGCGGGACAAAAAGTGTGTGTGCTGGGTGAGTGGGGTCTTTCATGATGCAGGTGGCCCTCTTCCTTCATCTGGAGGTGTAGATGTCTGTGATGGTGGGGAGACTGACTCCAACATCTTCTGTGCAGCCTTCACCACTCTCTGCAAAGCTTTTCTCTCTGCAGCTGTGCAGCCTCCATGCCACACGTTGATGCTGGAGCACAGGATGCTCTCCACTGCACACCTGTAGAAGGAGGTGAGGACTGAGATTCTCAGACCAGCTCGTCTCAGCCGCCTGAGGAAGTAGAGTCTCTGATGAGCTTTCTTGATCAGGCTAGTGGTGTTTTTGCACCAGCTGAGGTTGTTGTTCAGGCGCACATGCACACCCAAGTACTTGTAACTACAGACCACTTCCACCTTCCACTGCAGATCCTCCTTTATTCAGTGGGGATGGTGTGTTTATTCCATCTGAAGTCCATGACCATCTCCTTCATCTTCTTCACATTGATGTGAAGGTTGATCTTCCTGCATCAGCTCTCCAGTTGTTCCACCTCCTGCCTGTAGCTGGACTCATCGTTGTTTGTGATGCATCCAACCACCACTGTGGCTTGTGGAAACTTTAGAAAATGACAACCTGGATCCCAGTCAACTGGGAGAAGGAGTATCCTTACCCAGCAAGAACAATAGAGCTCTGATGTTAGTTGCCCAGTAATTGTGCATGAAACTAGGAAGTGACATGCCTCAAATTCTGCAGGGCAGATACAAGACCCTTCTAGCAATCTGTGGATGCTTTTTATTCCAAATAAACACTTATATCTGGCTGTTCAGACTGGAGAAAAATCATTTAGTAAGGAAGATTGGCAGGTTCTGAAACAGTTATAAAAATTTAGGTAGCATTTTAATTTTTACAGAGTTTATTCTACCCCCCAGAGTGTGAGGTAGGAATTGCCATCAAACAATGTTCTGCTTAAGGTTTCCACAAGAGGTATATTATTAGTTTTGTAGAAGTTCTTATGATCTCGAGTTACCCAAATGCCAAAGTATTTGGTTAACTGGCCATTTGGGTATATACCAAGTTTTATAAAACTAATTTTAAAAGGTGCAGTGTCTAAGCTTTTCTTTTCTATAGAGGTCACATGCATCAGCTCGCTCTTTTAACCTTGTGCTCTGTGCCTAATCGATTTATCTCTTTAGTGATGTAGTTTTGCCGCAAAGCTACACCTTGTGGTTCTATTTCTAATGCAAACAGAAGCGGTGAGAGCAGGCACCCCTGTCTCGTACCGCATTGCAATTTGAAGTACCGTAACTGGATATGTTACAGTTAATGTGGACTGCCACCATTGAAGAGGTAACGTCTCTCTTGTAAATCAGTCTTCAAAGCTCAATGGGAACTGACCTGTATAAATGAAGGTCTAATAATAATAAAAAAGGTGTAAATCAATCTCACCCATGATATGAATTTGAGACCAAATTTAAATAGCTTTAAAGTCTTGAATAAATAACTCCACTCCACCTGGTCAGATGCCTTCTCAGCATCCAATGAGAGAATGACTTTGTCACGGGTGTGATTGGGCGTACTAGGAGTGTACAACACACCGAGTGGCCACCTAACATTGAAGAAAGCCTGACGGTTTTTAACAAACCCCATCTGGTCTGTAAATGTTGTGTGTTTAAAACAAACAATAAAATGTATGTTTGTCTT
The DNA here is from genome assembly GCA_038048925.1 of Garcialebias charrua. Taxonomy (NCBI): domain Eukaryota; kingdom Metazoa; phylum Chordata; class Actinopteri; order Cyprinodontiformes; family Rivulidae; genus Garcialebias; species Garcialebias charrua. Next base: position 27,015 of record JBBPBX010007464.1, read on the forward strand.
TTCTTCATTTACAACTTGACTTGTTCTCTTTCAGGCCCGACGAACCACAGCAATACCAAAACCTGAAAATGCACTACGGGAGAATAGAGGTATGTTTTAGTTAGAATTGACTGACACCAGGTGGGGTATCTATCTCCTTATTGAACATTTTCACATAAAATGTTGACTTTAGTGCAATGGCTGCTTCAGTGACACTGTTGAACAGTTGTTGGTGTAAAATCAGAAAAAGCGCTCAATACAAAAACAACTGGACTTTATTTGTTGCAGAAAACGTTTCACCCTTTATCCGAAGGGCTTTTTCAATTCAAAAGAGCAGCTGTGAAACAGAAGTTTTATACAGGCAACATGCCACGCACCAACATGTAATTTGGAAGCTGAAATAACGCCCACACATACCGGAGATAACGTATCCATTCTATGTAAATTGACGCAATAACACATCACAGTTAAACAGTAGGGGTTTTTGTTAAGGTCTTTGTTCCTCTAATCCACAGAAGCAGCTACTCTGTTCTCAACAGGTGTGAACTGTCTTGGAATCAGATTTAAAGCTGCATTATATGTCTTTGAAAGTTGAAACCTGAGCCCCCCCCCTCGGTTAAGAGAAGGCTTTTCCCGTTTAACATACACAGCTTCTTTCACCCCCCTCTCAAACCATCTGTGCTCTCTGTCCAAAATGTGCACATTCTGGTCTTCAAATGAGTGTCCCTTGTCCGTGAGGTGGAGGTGAACAGCTGAGTTTTGTCCAGAAGAGGAGGCTCTCCTGTGTTGGGACATTCGTCTGTGAAGAGGCTGTTTAGTTTCTCCAATGTAAAGATCTTGACAGTCCTCGCTGCACTGGACAGCATAAACTACACCACTCTGTTTGTGTGTAGGTGTTTTGTCCTTAGGATGGACCAGCCTCTGTCTGAGAGTCCTGCTGGGTTTGAAATGTACTGGGATGTTGTGTTTGTTGAAAATCCTTCTGAAACTCTCTGATAGTCCAGCCACATAAGGGATGACAATGTTTTTTCGTCTGTTGTCCTTTTTCTGATCATTATTGTGTTTTGTCGACTTCCTCGCTGACTTGACAAAGGCCCAGTTGTTGGTGTAGTTTACACAGCACTGTGAAAAAGTATTCAACCCCTTAAATACTTTTTTCTGTTTTTGCTTTTCTGTCATACTTACAAATTTCAGATCAATGTTATAAATATGTATTAAAACATAAAATATATAACAAAGTAAACCCAAGGAAATACAAAGTACAGTTATTAAATTGTTTAATTTAATTGACAAGTCTTACTGGCCCAAACCAACTTGGCCCTATGTGGAAAACTGATTGCCTGTTAAACCCAATACCTGGTTGGGCCACTTTTGACAGCAACAAGTGCAAGCATTTGTAATAGCTGGAAATGAGTCTTTCACATGGCTGTAGTAGAGGAATGTTGCTACTGTACATCAGATCATTGTCCTGCTGCAGAACCTATGTGAGCTTGAGCTTAATGTCACAAATGGATAGCCAGATGTTTCTCTTTAGGATTTTCTGGCAGAGAGCAGAATTGATCATTGCATCAATTACAGAATGTTGACCAGATCCTGAAGCAACAATGCCATGCAAGACCATCACACTACCACTGCCACTGTTTCTAAACTGCAGTGTTTGTTTTCAGCTTGATATAACAAGACACACACCTTTCAAAAAGTTCCACTATTGTCTAATTAGTTTAATGAATACTTTCCCAACTCTAAGGAATCATGTTTTTAGCAAATGTGAGGCTGCTTTTGTGATGGTTTTGCTCAGCACTGGCTTTGAACTTGGAATTCCCCCATAAAGGCCATTTTGCCCTTTTTTCTTCTTCTTATTGTTGAATCATGAACTCTGACCATAAGTGAGGCAGGTGAGGACGGCAGGGTGTTCAGTTTTTTTTCCGGTTGTTTTGTGATCACCTGGATGAGTGCTTGATGTGCTCTTGGAATCATTTTGGTAGGAAGGTTCACAACTGTTACGTTTGTCTCATTTGTGGATAACGGCTCTATTTAGGTGATTTCTTGAATCCACAGAACTGGCAATAATAGGGGAGTGGTGGCGCAGTTGTTAGACGGTGAGCCTGTGATCGGAAGATCGCCGGTTCAAGCTCCGGTACCGACAACATAAAAAAACGTGGGTGGAAAAAGGTGAAACACCCACACCTGCCTCCACCCTCATTCGCCGCACTCTGGGCCCCTGAGCAAGGCCCTTAACTCCCACCATCTGCTCTCTAAACAGGTCTCTCTTGAAAATGAGTTCTCGTGGCTCAATAAGACTACCTGGCTAAATAAAGAGTAAATGGAAAAAAAAAAAGGAATTATCAGACCTGGGTGCAGACTCAGGTAATGATTTTATTTTATTTTTTACAGAGAAACGTTGGTTTGAATAGCTTTTTGTCCTGTTACGTGAAATCATTATTTTAAAACTGTAATTTGATTTTACTTATCCTCATATTCTTGATACTAACATTTGTTTGATGGTCAAAATCATGTAAATGTGACAACAAAGCAAAAAACAGAAAAAAAGAAAAAGAAATACATTTACAATAAATAAAAATTAAATTCAGTAATATTAAATCAATGCTTCACGATTTCAATTCTAGGTTACTCCTCTGAGTTTGTGTATCTTATTAATCCTAGAAGCTATGCTGTCTAGGGCTTTTACCCTTGGTAGAGTCCCACCAAGGCCGATTTATCCTAGGTGACAAGCCAGACAAAGCAAAATTTATGATACACATATGAACAGAAGAAAGCAGGTAAATAAATATCCCTTATCTGTGCATGAGTCACCAGGGTCCCACCCTGGAGCCAGGCCTGAGGGAGGTGCTTCTTAGTGAGCACCTGGTGGCTTGGCCTCTATCCATGGGGCCTGGGCTTGAAGCACCCAGTACAAATGAGCTACATGGGGTTGCCTTTCTGCAAGCCCAACACCTGTAGGAGGGACCATACGGATTGGGTGCAAAGTGCTATGGGTATAAGCCTAAAATGGGGGCCTTGGCACACTGATTTGAGTTTATTGAAACTGGCTCTTGGAACATGGAATCTGACCTCTCTGGTGAGGAAAGAGCCTAAGCATGTATGTGAGGTTGAGCGGTATCAACTAGATACAGTTGGACTTGCCTTGCCGCAAAGTGTGGATTCTTGAACCAATCTCCTTAAGAAGAGCTGGACCCATGGTTGAACGATGCTAGGCTGATGTTGGCCTACCTAATACCCCCCGGCTTGGTGCCTATGCATTGGACTTTTACCCGGTAGACATGTAGCTTCCCTGAGTCTTTTGGGTGAGAGGACGGGCTCTAATTGTTGTTTATGCCTATGCTCCGAATGGCAGTTCAGAGTGCCCAGACTTCTTGGAGTCCTTAGCAGAGGTTTTAAGTAGAGCCCGACTGATATGGAAATTTTGGCTATCACGATACAGATATTGGTAGGGGAAGGCTGATGCCAATAATCGATATAATGGCTTAAAATTGTTAGCTTTTTCCACCCCCAAGAATCTAAATGAACAGTGAGTGGAGCGGGGTTTATTTAGCACAGCTGTTAGCATCCATGAAGCTAAGTTAATCAGATTCACGCTATACCACACTAGGTTTACAAGTGGTGCACTGATCATAAAAACAGTTTTCCTAATGTTCGTTCACATTTACTGTCCTCCACTATTCACCATAAAGTTTTCAAATGTGTTACAAAACTATACATTAAACAAAGAAATGCTCTTCCCTGTTCATTTTTTAATCATGGTGAAGGCCTAATTAATTACTAATGACGCAGTGGCATTTATTTATTTATTCATTTTGTTGCAGAGAAGTAAAGATTTCAGACAAACAATGTATTTCACTGAGGACAACAAAGATAACGTATTGATATATTTCACCTCTATGTAAGATTTATTGTTCTGGCTAAAGTTTTACAAGGTAATAACCTATGCTAGGTTATCTAACTTGAGGGGTATGCAGCTAATAACGTGGGTTGGAGGACTGAAGAGAATTTATTAGTTATTTTTTTTAAATTTTACAAATCAGTTAAAATAAACTTACCATGTGCTGTTCAGCAAAATACACTACACAGTATTGCTCCCAGCTTCAGCTATGCTGAAAGCTAAAGTTAGTGAATGGCCATGGCTTAAAAGTAATCGGCTTGTGCTCTCTGCTGGATACAATTATAAGAGATAAGAGATAAGAGATAAGAGATTTATTTATTAACATTGCACCGAAATACAACGTGATTATGTAGCACAGTCGTCCGGAAGAGGGAAGAGTATGCAAGCTGCAGCATTTCCAAACACATTACATGTTCTTCTGCGCGGCCGCGCTCATCCGTCTCCGGATGAAGGTCAAACAGATATGGAAAAAGGAAAAACACAATAGGTATCATTTGTGATATTCAAAAAAAGAATCTATCAAAGATTGCCTTAAGACACTCTATGATAAAGTCCCAAAAACTCTATCAGCATAAGCACAGCCAGACAAGACATTGTTGCAGATTTGACGACATGCAAGGAGATCAAAGAGTCTGTGAGCAGCACTTCAGATAACACAGTTCAGCAGATGTTAAGCTCGGCGCCTCTGAGCACACTCCCAGGGACCTCTGGGGAGGGAGGGGGAGGGGGTCAGCAGTGTCTCTCAGCTTCACTCCAGGAGAATAGTTCCCAACAGCCTTCTTCTTTTCCAAGGTCGCGCAGAAACTAGATTAGATAGTTCTTTTGTTTATCTTCAATCCAGGCCACAGTGTTCTTTTTGACTGCAGCCTTCCAGAGTCCAGGTGCTGTTCAGGTCCAAAATCGCCGAATCAAATGAGTTTCCGAAGCTACAAACCTCCAACCGTGCCCTGATTAATGCCGGGCGGCTGTAAACGAGTTCCAAAGCGCACCGCAGGTCCACGGTGGTCTACCGCTCCCATTGTGCGGTTCAGCTCGTACAACAGCTGGGTTGAGGAGCTCACAGCCCGGATCAGAGACTTTTGCTGATCAGGAAGTTTGGCCAGTGTGCCGATAGCTGCCGAAGTCTTCCTGAACTTCCAGTAACAGACAGCTCCGCTCACGCCAAAAAACAGAGCAGCTGCTACTAATATCCCAATAATCCACAAATCTTCCACGTCTTCGACACACAGGACGGTCAAACACATGGGTTGCCACTGTCCCCAGGAGTCCATCATGTATCCGACAGCGTGCGTGTCAGAGGGGCAGACCGCTTCTCCTGGCCCGGTCCGCTTCGTGGAAAAAATCTTATCTATAGATGAAACAGCCCAATTTATTAACTCCATCGCAAATTGGTTCGAGTGAGCGCTGAAGAGTCACGGACGAGACAAAAAGCAAGCAGGGAGAGGAAAACTTAGGGAGGGAAGGAGCAAAAAGATATGCGACTTGCTTTGTCGAGAGCCGTAGCCCAGCATTTTATGGGGTGAAAATTAGAAGTGTTTACATTAGCCCATAATGGGACAGTTATTACAGATACCAATAGGTCCCCAAATGTCTATATCGGCCTAAAATATCAGCCCTACCGAAATATTGATTGGGCTCTAGTGCCAAGTCCTCCAAGGAGTGCTCCAGCTGGGAACTCAATCATTCAGCTCTAGGACTTTAATGCTGACTGTCAGGCTCTGTCCCTGTCTGTTTTTTTTAGGCTCTGTCCCTGTCTGTTTCTTTATGTTAATTTGTGTACCGGTATGTTATTTTGTGTTCCCCTCCTGTCATACTTTGTTATTCTGAGCTTTGTTTACTGGTTTCTGTGTATCTCATTCAGTCTCTGTCATTTCCCACTCCTCAGTCTGTCTCTCTGTGCTCAGGCCTTCAGCCTTAATCATTCACAGCTGGTCCTCATTCCAATCACCCCAGGTGCTCCTCACTGTCTCGTTTGTGTCAGTATATAAACTCTGTGTGTTCACTCCTTGAGCACCGGGGCTTTGTCTTTCCACAGTGTATGATCTGCTCATCTCCTCTCCTCTCAGTAAGTGTTTTTTGTTCCATCAGCATTATTATTTTTGTTAAATAAATCATTATTCATTTTACATTCGTGAGCCAGTCTGTTTTTCTGCACGTGGGTTCAAACATTAAACAGCTGATCATGACAGAAAGCCCCGGTCATCAGAAAGAGCCCAGCAGAAAAATAAGTATTTTTGAATGGCTCGCCCGTGAGGCAGACAAAACTGCTCAGAGGGACAAGGAGAAACAGGAACGGATGGAGGAGCCTGTGATCCGGTGGGGGGCGTTTCGGACTGAACCCGTCCGGAGACGAGGTCACCACAGCCCGGAGGTGGAGATCCTACCATCACCTCTTCTTGTGGAGGAAGAGGAAATGAGGTCTCAGTTCTGGGGGAGCCGCCTGGCTTTTAAGCCAGCTTCTTCCTCCACGGCTTATTGCTCGTCACATCTGCTGCTGTGGTCAGACGATGACGCTGAGCTGGAGGATGAACTCTGGGGTGCGCCCGTCCTCAGCTCGCACCACCAACGCAGCAGGAAGAGGCGGCAAAGAAGAGGCAAGACCACCGACTCTCAGCTTCATCCCTCTCCACCTCACCTCGCCGCTGCACCCCGCTGTCCGTCTCCTCCTCGCTCGCCACCAGATGTACAGCCCAGCCCTCGCTTTCTGGAGGAGGGAGAGAGGGTGTCACAGGAGGAGCTGGAACGTTGGCAGGCAGCTTTTGTGGCAAAGTACTTGCCATCTCTGGTCCTTGGTGCTTCGGCTGCTGCAGACCTCGACGCTTCGGCTGCTGCAGACCTCGACGCTTCGGCTGCTGCAGACCTCGACGCTTCGGCTGCTGCAGACCTCGACGCTTCGGCTGCTGCAGACCTCGACGCTTCGGCTGCTGCAGACCTCGACGCTTCGGCTGCTGCAGACCTCGACGCTTCGGCTGCTGCAGACCTCGACGCTTCGGCTGCTGCAGACCTCGACGCTTCGGCTGCTGCAGACCTCGACGCTTCGGCTGCTGCAGACCTCGACGCTTCGGCTGCTGCAGACGTCTCAACGCCGATCTCGCCGACCGAAGCAGATATCACGACGGCAGACTCACCGCCTGCGGTCTCGGCGCCCGACGACAACTCCTCGCCTGCAGTCTCGACGGCGGTCTCCTCGCCTGCAGTCTCGACGGCGGTCTCCTCGCCTGCAGTCTCGACGGCGGTCTCCTCGCCTGCAGTCTCGACGGCGGTCTCCTCGCCTGCAGTCTCGACGGCGGTCTCCTCGCCTGCAGTCTCGACGGCGGTCTCCTCGCCTGCAGTCTCGACGGCGGTCTCCTCGCCTGCAGTCTCGACGGCGGTCTCCTCGCCTGCAGTCTCGACGGCGGTCTCCTCGCCTGCAGTCTCGACGGCGGTCTCCTCGCCTGCAGTCTCGACGGCGGTCTCCTCGCCTGCAGTCTCGACGGCGGTCTCCTCGCCTGCAGTCTCGACGGCGGTCTCCTCGCCTGCAGTCTCGACGGCGGTCTCCTCGCCTGCAGTCTCGACGGCGGTCTCCTCGCCTGCAGTCTCGACGGCGGTCTCCTCGCCTGCAGTCTCGACGGCGGTCTCCTCGCCTGCAGTCTCGACGGCGGTCTCCTCGCCTGCAGTCTCGACGGCGGTCTCCTCGCCTGCAGTCTCGACGGCGCCCTCCTCGCCTGCAGTCTCGACGGCGCCCTCCTCGCCTGCAGTCTCGACGGCGCCCTCCTCGCCTGCAGTCTCGACGGCGCCCGACGACGTCTCAGAGGAGCCCGACAACGAGGGTCCTGACGACGAGGGTCCGGATGACGTCTCAGAGGAGCCCGACAACGAGGGTCTGACGACGAGGGTCCGGATGACGTCTCAGAGGAGCCCGACAACGAGGGTCCTGACGACGAGGGTCCGGATGACGTCTCAGAGGAGCCCGACAACGAGGGTCCTGACGACGAGGGTCCGGATGACGTCTCAGAGGAGCCCGACAACGAGGGTCCTGACGACGAGGGTCCGGATGACGTCTCAGAGGAGCCCGACAACGAGGGTCCTGACGACGAGGGTCCGGATGACGTCTCAGAGGAGCCCGACAACGAGGGTCCTGACGACGAGGGTCCGAATGACGTCTCAGAGGGTTCCGACGACGAGGGTCCGAATGACGTCTCAAAGGGTCCCGACGACGAGGGTCCTGACGACGAGGGTCCGGATGACGTCTTAGAGGAGCCCGACGGGTCCTGACGACGAGGGTCCTGACGACGAGGGTCCTGAAGTCTCAGAGGGTCCGGACGACGTCTCAGAGGGTCCGGACGACGTCTCAGAGGGTCCGGACGACGTCTCAGAGGGTCCGGCCGACGTCTCAGAGGGTCCGGCCGACGACTGTGTTCCGGCCGACGACTTTGGTGATTGGCGGCCTCCTGGACGTCCTCCGGATCGGGCTGGTGGTGATTGGCGGCCTCCTGGACGTCCTCCGGATCGTGCTGGTGGTGATGGGCGACCTCCTGGGCGGCCTCCCGGATCTGGCTGTTGGTGATGGGTGACCTCCTGGGCGCCCCCCGGATCTGGCTGATGTTGGCCTGCCGTCCTGCCTATTGCCTCCCTCCACCCGCCCTTGTTCTTGTGGGGTCCGTCTTGGGGGTGTCAGGTGCCACCCTTGAGGGGGGGGGTTATGTCGGGTTCTGTCCCTGTCTGTTTTTTTTAGGCTCTGTCCCTGTCTGATTCTTTATGTTAATTTGTGTACCGGTATGTTATATTGTGTTCCCCTCCTGTCATACTTTGTTATTCTGAGCTTTGTCTACTGGTTTCTGTGTATCTCATTCAGTCTCTGTCATTTCCCACTCCTCAGTCTGTCTCTCTGTGCTCAGGCCTTCAGCCTTAATCATTCACAGCTGGTCTTCATTCCAATCACCCAAGGTGTTCCTCACTGTCTCGTTTGTGTCAGTATATAAACTCTGTGTGTTCACTCCTTGAGCACCGGGGCTTTGTCTTTCCACAGTGTATGATCTGCTCATCTCCTCTCCTCTCAGTAAGTGTTTTTTGTTCCATCAATCTGTTTTTTCTGCACGTGGGTTCAAACATTAAACAGCTGATCATGACAACTGACATGGGTAGCAATGATCTAACGTGAATAGGCTTGAATGTGAGGTACGGCCTCTCTAATCAGAACATGAGTGGTGTTCAGTTGTTAGATTTCTGTGCGAGTAAAGGTTTGTCTACAACAAACAATATGGTAAAACTTAAGGGTGTTCATTCATGCACACATGCACATGGCACCAGACCACCCTAGGTGATAGATGTGGAAGTCTTGCTCTCCGATCTATTTTAGGCACTCAAGCAAAGAGAGAAGCTGATATTTCAACTAATTAGCTGGTGAGTTGGATCAGATAGGGGAAGATACCAGACAGTTCATTCATTCAACCTTTATTTAGTCAGGTAAATCTTATTGAGCCTCGATGGCTCATTTACGAAAAGCGACCTGCTACAAACTAAAGAATGATGAACATCAATGATACAAATACATTAAACAATAAACAAAAGAAAAGAAAAAGTAGCAAAAAGTAGCAAAAACATTATAAGGTAGATGTACAAAAAAAATCAAAGACAGGAACATATCTGCATTGGTTTTTGCCAGGATTCCAACAGATTCTGAAAACCATCCAGAGAGGTCAGGGCCGAGAGCTTCAGATCTTTTTGTAAGATATTCCAGGAAGCAGGAGCAGAATAGGAGAAGGCCCTTTTTCCAAGTTCAGTCCTCACTGACGGAACACTGCAGGTGATCATGTCCTGAGAGCGCACGCAAAGACATGTAGGAGGAGATGTATGAGGGCAGCAGACCAAGAAGTGATTTGAAGATGAAAATGATGATGAAAATGACAGACCACGTCCACGTGGGCCCACATAGTGAAGTTTTCCTGGGAATGTCTTGATAATACACCAGTCAAAAGGATATTTGACTTCAGAGCGGTATCAGCTGGACATGAGAGCTGTAGTCCTGGCTGTCACTGAGACAAAAACTCAGATGTGGAAAGAGTTCAGTAAGGTCTTGAATAGAAACTCTTTATCATCTCCAAGAAGATTCTAGCAAACTGCCAAAAGGCTGAGGCAGGGAAAGCAGCACTTTACACTATGAATAGTGGAGGTGGCGTTATGTTGACTTCAACCGGTGATGTTGAGCAGTAGGAGGAGTATTTTGATATCCTTTTTTTATTGCACCAGCTTGCCTTCCATTAAGGAAGATGAACTGGGAGGTTTTGGGGTTGGTCTGTTCATAACTGTGGCTTAGGTCACTGAGGTAGATCTCACTCATGCCAGGAGCCCTGCCACCATAGAGCTTTTAGTGTTTCTCAAGACTCTAGAGCTTGCTGACCTGTCTTGGTTGACACATCTTTGAAACATCTTGTAGACATCAGGAGGCAATACAGCTGGATTGATAGACTGGGGTGGTGGTTTCCCTTTTCAAAAAGGGAGACCGGACACCCCCTCCTCATAGGGGAATACAATCCTCATTATCCCTGATAAGATCTATCAAAGAGTGATGGAGACAAGAGTCTGATTGATGTTTGACCCTCAGATTTAGGAGTAACAATGTGTGTTTTGTCTCAGCATTGGAAAACTGAACCAGCTTGATTTCTTGAGCGGGGCATAGAAGTTTGTTCAATTAATTTATGTTTTGTGGACTTGGCGACAACATTAAAACAAGTTTTCTGGGGTATTCATTGGAGGTTGCTCACAGGATTGGGGCGCCATTCCTTTGAATCATTCAAACTCTAGACAAACATTGCAAGAGAACCATGGGATGGCTTTTAATAAAACATTCAGCAAGGAATAATTGGATATAGATCTACAACTTGTTAACAACTGGAGTCAGTTCAATTCAAAGTGGCCACCACATTTATTTGGAGAAAAAAAAAGGAGGAAAGGCAGTTTAATGAACTGGAAAAATTATGTTTCTGTAAACGGACTAATTATTTTCTGCTTCGTTATGAATGTTTATTTTTTTTAACAGTGATGATGAGTATAGATAGGTCAGTGCAAGTAAGGTTTCTGTTCTTCCAGGTTGTTTTGCTTTACATTTTGTCTGTAATTGCCCTTCTGATCTTCATTAAGTGATGTCAGTAAACTGTGTGCTCCTCAGCTGCAGCAGTAGGAACAACTCGAGCCCGTCCCAGCCAGTACAATCAAGCTGCAGAACCACTTCCACCCTCCATTGCTCCTCCACCTGCGGTCAACCAGACACTGGTGCAGCAGCAGAACGGTAATGTTTGCTTTTTGACAGGTCATGTCAGAGTTTGTTCAAATTCCCAAAGTTCAACTTTGATATTCTGTGGCACTGGGAGGGAAGCGGGTGTCCTCCATCTCTGTCGTTGCTTTCTGATGCAGTGCAGCCAGAAGCAGTGATGTCATGCTCCTTCACAGCTGTGTGTTTCATAATCTCAAAAACCTCTTTCATTGCCTTGGGCTTCTCACTGCAGCACTTGTTTCTCTTTTTTTTTCTGTGGCTATTTGGAAAAAAAAAGTGTAAGTTTTGAAAATAATTACTTTTGAAGGACTGAAGTTTTCCAAAGTTTTTTTTAAAGTTTGGAATAATCTCAAAGAAAAATCTGGTGTTTGTTTCTTTTACTGTTTTTAAATCCAGTTCAAAGACATTTAGTCATTTCTGCAGTGCCCCCTGGTGTGTGAATATTGGCATCTCATGTTTGTTTGTTTTTTTACATCGGGGGAAAAAAAAACTGTTAATCACAAATCTTTATAATAATTTAAAAAAACAGTTAAAACATTCTTAGGGAGTCAAAACCTACAAATTGTGTGTTAATACATAATGCTCAAATGGCCTTTCTTTATGTAAAGTGCCTTTATAGGCACAGGCCATGAGATTCCAATGATACAATAAATTTAAGCAAAAGGACCACGGTTTCCCTGTACAGTATTAGAACAAACTAGAAAAAAATCATAAGCGATTTGCTTCTATTTAAAAACAGTAATGTCCATACTAATGTTACCGCTGCTTAAATATCGTTAATTGCCTACAAATGATCATAAACATAACATAAACTTACTACCGAACATAACATTGATTTATGTATTTTTTGTTGTAATGCACAGACTTAAAAAAGAGACTGATTTTAAACAGTGACTGTCAACATGTTCACTTGCATTCACTCTGACAGCTTTTTCCTGCACTCAGGAGCGATTTTAAAACAAGATGTGGTCAGCTTTTTTGTTGTGACGGAGCAAAGAAAGAGAATTGAAAATACCCTCCGTCTTTCTGTCTATGAATGTTGTGGGTAGAACTAGAAAAATAGGTGAGGTACCGACTTCCATTATGGTGTGCTGCTGCATATAGGCGTAAAAAGGTCAGTCTCAAAAATTGGGTTGCCACGTCAAAATCCAAGATGGCCACCAATATAAATATGTGTAAACCGGCCAGCCCAATCATTTGAGGAAACTACACTTTATAGTTTTATATTGCTTAAAAGTATAGTTTCCTCAAATGATTGGGTGACTAAAGACTAGTCTATGGCGGTAAGGCCACCACTGGTCACCCCCTGGCTCCACCATTGCACCTGGTGGTGGATAAAATTGCTCCCTCACTCTCCAGGATCTGTCACTTGGCGCTGCCTCTGACAAGCAAAAATAAAATAAAAACCTACGTCTGTTCTTCTCCACAGTGTATCTCCAACCCACTTTAACATCTTGCAACAAAAACATGGTTTATTTGCATTCTCTGTTTAATTCCAGTCCAGAAAAACACTCATCTTGAAAACAACAAACGTTCACTATTCAAATCCCTCAGCGATGGGGGACATTGATATACTGCTTTTTTGTTTTTGTTTTTACAATGATACTGAAAATCAAGACAACTTTTTATTTTGATCACAAGTATTGAGGTTTATTTTTACATTTTAACAGTCAAAGAGTCAGTATTCATGTTTATAGCAGTGATTTATAGAAGTATTGTAGAGGACAGATTGTAGACGTTATAGACATAATTTGCCAGGAGCAGCTTGTTTAGGACACTGTAGTCAGGTGGATACATACAGTATATGTTCGAGACATGAAGTTCCTTTAAGAGTCTGTTTTATATTTTGACCTTCTGTTTTTTAGAGCTGCATTTCCATTTTGAAAGAAACAAAAAGGAAAAAATCATTCTAATTCTTTTTGTCATCAGCTCCACAACTTACACACATGAAAAATTATACTAAAGCACAGTACCAGATACATTTAGTTAGATTTCGAGTAACTGACAGAAGTAGAAAGTCACAAATTACTTTCCCTTACTTTACTGTAATTCAGCATTGTTTTTGTATGTTATATTTTTGCAGTTATTTTCAGTATCTGTACTCTTATGACTGTTTTATTTTAAATATTGTACTTATTATTGTAGAAGTTGAAGTAAAACTAATGAAATAAATAAACTCCTGTAAATCCTGCCCATGTTCAAAGACACCATGGCTCTAAGTTAAAGGAAGAAAGCAGCTTAATTCTGCTGTTAAATGTGCTAACAGAGACCATCAGACCTGCAGCCTGTGGTGGGAGTTAAAAAACACATTTGTTTTATGACTTAAAACAAGGTGTTCATGGTTTAATAAGAAACTTTGTGAAAACTGTTGTAGTTGTAGCAACTACAGGAAAATTAAGCTGATGAGCCACACCATGAAGATCTGGGAGAGAAAGGTGACTGTGAGCAACAGTATGGTTATATGAAAGAGCACCACAGATGCCATCTTTGCTTTGAGGATGTTGATAGAGAAGTACAGAGAGGGCCAGAAAGAACTCCATTGTGTGTTTGTGGATTTAGAAAAAACTTTTGATTTAGAAAAAACTTTTGATGGGCACTGAATGGTGGCGCAGAGGTTAGAGAAGGTAGGCCTGCGATCGGAAGATTGCTGGTTCAACTCCTGGTACCAAAAACATGGAAATGTTGGTGGGATAGGTGAAGCACCCAACCCTGCCTCTACCCTCGTGCCCCACTCTGAGCCCTTGAGCAAGGCTCTCAACCATCACCATGTGCTCCGCCGGGTACCCTATATAGCAGCTCTCTGCTCCACACCGAGGGCTGTGGTAGCTCGGTGGGTGGTTGTATCAGGAATGGAATCTGGCGTTAAAATAAATGCCAGATGTCTTCACGTGACTTAGTTTGCTGTGGCAACCCCTGAAGAAGGGAGCAGCTGAAAGAAGAAGATGATTTGACAGGGTGCTGAGGGAGGAGGTGTAGTATAAGTGTCCCTGGGTGTCCTGAAAGGTGCTTTTAAATAAATGATTATTATTATTATATTATTACAGCAGGACAGTGGTGAGATGTTCTGTAGGAGTGACAGATAGCTTCAAGGTGGAGGTGGGAGTGCATCAAGGATCAGCTCTGAGCCCCTTCTTGTTTGCTCTGGTGATGGACCGACTAACAGATGAGGTCAGGCAGGAATCCCCATGGACTATGATGTTTGCAGATGACATTGTGATATGTGGTGAGAACAGGGAACAGGTGGAAGAGAACTTGGAGAGGTGGAGGTATGCACTTGAAAGAAGAGGAATGAAAGTCAGCCGTAGTAAGACAGAGTACATGTGTGTGAATGAGAGGGAGGCCAGTGGAACAGTGAGGCTACAAGGAGCAGAGGTCACAAAGGTGCAGGACTTCAAGTACTTGGGGTCCACTGTCCAGGAAAATGGGGAATGTGGTAAAGAGGTGAAGAAGAGAGTCCAGGCAGGATGGAGCGGATGGAGAAAAGTTTCAGGAGTGATTTGTGACAAAAAGGTGTCAGCAAAGGTCAAAGGAAAAGTTTACAAGACAGTGGTGAGACCAGCTATGTTGTATGGTCTGGAGACAGAGACATGGACAAAAAGACAGGAGAAAGAACTGGAAGTGGCAGAAATGAAGATGCTGAGGTTCTCCTTAGGAGTGACAAGGATGGATAAGATCAGGAATGAGATCATCAGAGGTACAGCACATGTTGAACAACTGGGAGATAAAGTTAGGGAGGCCAGACTGAGATGGTTTGGACATGTCCAGAGGAGGGACAGTGGTTTGGACATGTCCAGAGGAGGGACAGTGGGTATATTGGTAGAAGGATGTTAGAAATGCAGCTGCCAGGAAAAAGACAAAGAGGAGAAATATGGATGCAGTTAGAGAGGACATGGAGGTAGTTGGACTGAGGACAGAGTGAGATGGAGGAGGAGGACTCGCTGTGGAGACACCTGAAGAAGGAAAAACCAAAATAAGAAGATGTTGTTTATTATAATAATAATAATAATAATAATAATAATAATAATAATAATAATAATAATAATGTCCTTTTTTGTCATCTGTGTATGTTTCCCATACACAGACGAAATTCATCTCTGCATTTAACCCAACCACCACCAGGTGGTGCAGTGAGCAGCCATAGAAAGCGCCCGGGGAGCTGGAGAATTATAATGTTGTGTATTATGTTGTGTATAATGTTGTGTCTAATGTTGTGTACAGTATTATGTTGTGTATAATGTTGTGTATTATGTTGTGTATAATGTTGTGTATAATGTTGTGTATAATGTTGTGTATAATGATGTGTATTACGTTGTGTATAATGTTGTGTATAATGTTGTGTATTATGTTGTGTATAATGTTGTGTATAATGTTGTGTATAATGTTGTGTATAATGTTGTGTATTATGTTGTGTATAATGTTGTGTATAATGTTGTGTATAATGTTGTGTATTATGTTGTGTATAATGTTGTGTATAATGTTGTGTATAATGTTGTGTATAATGATGTGTATTACGTTGTGTCTAATGTGCACAATGCTTCCCACCACAGGTGCAGACGAATGCGTTCACTGTGATCTTCAACGAGCGCTTCTCCCTCCCCGTGGACCCTGCTGCTCTGTACGA
Source organism: Garcialebias charrua (assembly GCA_038048925.1). Lineage (NCBI taxonomy): Eukaryota > Metazoa > Chordata > Actinopteri > Cyprinodontiformes > Rivulidae > Garcialebias > Garcialebias charrua. The sequence continues at coordinate 42,768 of JBBPBX010007464.1, forward strand.
GTGCAGCCTGCGCTTTGCAGCATTTGGCATCGATGCTGATGAGAGAAACATCAGTGCAGGCGTGGCAGAGCTCAAGCTGTCCGATCTGGACCTGACCATCAGACCGTTCAACGCCTGGCTCTACCTTCAAGATGTCAACAAGGTCTGTCTGGAAACAGCTGTTCTGTTCAAAGGCTGCCATAAGGTTAAGAAGGATTAGTACAGGTTATAGTCCAAATTATATTTAGAACAAACAAAGAAAAACTGTAAAAAATGTATTTTTCCAATTTTGGAAATCAAGGAAGAAGTGGGTAAAGATTTTTTTTATTTTATTTTTTTTTTATTTATTTTTTTTTTATTAAAGTTTGAGCAAAATTTACAAACAAAACATGTGGCATATACAACAGAAATAAAGTGTTTTGCAAGTATGAGGCACACATAAGAGAAAATAACGTGACATGTTTAAGAAAGAAAAGACAATAAATAAATAAAAATAAATAAAAACATACACAGAAGGGGCTCTAATTATTAAATAAAGTTCAGTTCTTCATAAGCATTGAGAAGCTGTAAACTCATCTTGCTTTTCATCAGTTTTAATGTTTTTAGGTGGTTGTCCATCAGCTGGCGTTGAAAGGTTGAAAAGTCAGGTTTTCTGTTTCCCCATTTACAAGAATGGATGAAGTATTTTGCGAGGATCAACAGGTTGTTCATTATGAGGTCAGCTCTTCTGTCTCTGAGGGTGGTTCCAAATATTACATCCTCTCTTTTTAGAGGATGGGGAAGGAGATGTTTAGTTGAGAACCAGGCCTGAAAGTTTTCCCAAAATGTTTTAGTGTGTACACAGTAGAAGAAGAGATGGTCTGTTGTTTCAATATCATTGTCACAAAAAGTACAGTTGTTAGCGTCGAAATTAAATCTCTGTCTTAATAGTTCCCTGGATGGAAAAATGTTATTGAGAATTTTAGTTTCTCCCAGCCTGACTCACTTCTGCGTTCACTCTGCAGGCTGTGGACGCCGTGGGAGAGATCCTGTTGTCCCTCAGTTACCTGCCGACCGCAGAGCGCCTCACCGTGGTCGTGGCCAAGTGCAAGAATCTGGCGTGGGCCAACGACAAGAACACAGCAGGTCGGGATGCTCAGACAATATGTGTTCATCATTTTTGTGAATGTTACAACATGAAACGTCTTCTGAGGACAACGTGTCGTAATGACAGGCTCGACTGAATGGAAAGCACTTTGGTCGACTTCTGTTGTTTTTATGCTAAATGATTATTTAGGGCCTACAACTCATTCAAGGAATACTTATCGCCCGCCACTTTACAATTCAATTCAGTTTATTTTCACAGCACCAAGTCACAACAGACGTCATCTCAGGCACTGAACAGAAACATTCATGTATAAAATAATAATTTAACTTTATTTGTGTGAGGAGCAGACTGCTTTGAGTTTAACTCCATCACAGAACTCTCATCTTGAACAAGCATGAAGGAGACAGTGGAAAGGAAAAACTCCCTCGTGAGGAAGAAACCTTTAGCAGAACCAGGTTCAAGCGGCCATCTGCTTCGACCGGCTGGATTTGAGAGGAACAGATACACAATGGCAGGTCAAGAATCACATGTTACATACCAGAGTTTTAGACTGATATCATTTTAAAATGAGAACTGACAGTTTTAGTTGTTCTGGGTAAACCTTGTAAATGATGTTTTTCACAGTCTCATGCAGTCTTGTGAAATGTGCAAGCCTTCCGAGTCTCACCTGATGGTGTAGTCACACCGAACAGTTTTTCAACCTCCAAAAAGCTCTTCACGCACGCAAGTGGACGCACTTGTGAATGCAGCGTGTCCAGACCTGAACGCCAGAACGCGAAACTGCTGCTGGGTGTGTGGGAGGAGCTTACCGGTATACCGAGTCCTCACTGCACTCCGCCAGGCGAGGAGCTTTTTATTTCTGTCTCTGTGGAGCAGACTTGACTGGTCGTGAAGGACTTGTCGCGAACACACAGCTACAATGAGTTTCTCTTCCATAGTACACGACCTCGCGGGTCTTTTCTGTGTCCCACAAACAATACGTCACATAGTGCGCGCGCACCCTCGTTTCCGCGTCACATAGGGACTCTCCCCCTCTCTTCTCCTCCTCTCTTCTCCCCCTCTCTTCTCCCCCCGACACTCCCTGATTGGTTGACACACCAACCAATCAGGTAGAGTTGAGCGGCGTTTGAAAGTTTGAACCGCGAAATCTTCAGCATGTTGAATGCGCGGTTTGGAGGCTGAAGCCGGTTCACGTGCATGGAAAAACGCTTCCCAGCACGCTCAACACGCACGCGACGTGACGCCCGACGCCAAGACGTGGCTGGAAGCGCGTCCCCCATTGACTTTGCATGTAAACTGGACGCTCCTGCTGCTGAAAAGCTGTTCGGTGTGACTACACCATTAGTGTTGTAGTACTCAAGACCACAGACCACAGTTGATGTATCAATTCTAATACATCGACTGCAACATGAATTAGGATTTTCAGGAACTGTCTTGAAGTGGTTTTCCTCTTATTTAAACAACAGAAAATTTTCAATGTTTGTGAATAACATACAGTCTAAGACCTCTCCGTTAATGTATGGTGTTCCTCAGGGTTCAGTCTTGGGTCCTATTCTGTTCATTTTATACATCACCCCCCTTGCAAAGATTATAAATAGCTTCAGAAATGTCTCTTACCATTTCTATGCTGATGACATTCAACTCTATTGCTCCTTCAATGACTCAGAATTACACAAGTTAGATGAATTAGTAAACTGCGTGTCCCATATTAAGGTGTGGTTAGCCAACAACTGCCTTCAGTTAAATTCTGCCAAGACTGAAACCCTGATCATTGCCCCTGAACAGAAAGTTCCTCTAATCAAACAACACCTCGGTTCTCTGGGCTCCTCTTCTCAGCCGAGCCTCAGAAACCTTGGTGTCCGGTTTGACCAGTCAATGTCTTTGGACAAACATTCAAAGCTTCTGGTCAGAAACTGCTTTTATCACCTGAGGAACATTTCTAAACTGAGGGCATTATTATCCAAATCTGACCTGGAGATGATTATTCATGTTTTTATCTCTTCTCGTTTAGATTACTGCAATTCCCTTTTTACTTGTTTTAATAAGTCTGCTGTCGCTCGTGTCCAGTTGGTCCAGAACGCTGCTGCGAGGCTTTTAACAGGAACTAATAGAAGGTCTCACATCACACCGGTTTTATATGATCTGCATTGGCTCCCTGTTGAATTTAGAATTCATTTTAAAATCTTGGTATTAACTTTTAGAGCGTTAAATGGACAGGCCCCCCAGTACATCACAGAAATGCTGATCCCTTATTCTCCAGCCCGCACCCTTCGTTCTTCAGCATTGAACCTTCTAAAGGTCCCTAAGACCCGGTTTAAAACTCGGGGTGACCTTTCCTTTCAGGCCGTAGCCCCCCGGCTGTGGAATGCCCTGCCCCTGTCTCTTCGTGTGACCACCTCTATTGATTCCTTTAAAACGCAGCTCAAGACACTTTTATTCAGACAAGCTTTTAGATAAATGTTTTTATTTAGTGTTTTTATCAATTGTTCTTGTTTTTATTAGCTGTTCTTATTGTTTTGATTAATCAGCTTTTACTACAGTAATTCTTTTGTCTATTTTAATCTTTTATTTATATGTTGTACAGCACTTTGTGATTTTATCTATGAAAAGTGCTATATAAATAAACTTTACTTACTTACTTACTTACTACACAGACAGACCACTTTTTGATGGTCTCGGTCTCGGACATTGAGGACTCAGGATTTTATTTCAAGACCAGTCAAGACCACAACTGTGGAAATGTCACTAAATGGTCAGAACATTGTCCAAAGATGAAACGTTTCTACAATTTTTTTTTTTTTTTGCTTTGTTTTGTTTTTTCGAATGTCCAGAGGACACTGGTGCCCATATCCAACCAGCCTTGGTGTCTTCAGGCTGTTTCTATGAGTAGCATCAGCCTTCTGGCCTAAAGCACTTGATTGTTAATCAAGATGATTGAGTGTTTGGGACAGATGGGTCTTTTTGCATGTGTTAAAAACCAGCTTCTGATATTCCACCAGGAGGTTGGCTTGAAAACACAGCAATGAATGCTACTTCTGAGACAGGTCTGGTTGGCAGGCCACAGACTGAGGAAGTTTTCCAGATGGAAGACGAAGCATTTATCCCTTAAAGAAACTGGTCCACATGGAATGATTTTACCTTTTTTTGTGTTATCTACCTGGATGATTGAGCCTACAAACCTTTTTCCAACTTCATACAGTTTTCCATTTATTTTTATTCCTTCTTACGTTATAAAACCTTTTTTCTTTCTTCTGTTCTTCAACTCACATCACTTGTCCATACCAGGAACGTTCTGGGCCGGGCCGACCCTGATCATGTGCAGTCTCCTGCTCTAAACTTGGGCTCCCACACTTCGACAACATTCTCTGACATGGAAGAAGGATCTTATCAGTCCCAAAACTTCCTTCCAGCTCCGCACACTTCAGCTTCACAGCTCCTTTCTTCACATCGTTGATATGTTGGTCTAAAAAGGTTTACTTCACTAATAGACAGACAATAAACACACAACCATCATCGTCGACTTGTGGCCTTCAGGGGCCAACAGTAAATATGAGCTGTCACATTGATGTTCATCCAGAAAGCTGTGTGAGCAGTTCCACTAACATCCTGCTGGTGTCTCCACAGAGCTGTTCTTTTAAATCAGGAGCTAATTAGCTGCTCTATCCACTAATATATACCTGTGTGTGTGTGTGTGCGTGCGTGTGTGTGCGTGTGTGTGTGTGTGTGTGTGTGTGTGTGTGTGTGTGTGTGTGTGTGTGTGTGTGTGTGTGTGTTCATCAGATCCATTTGTCAAAGTGTACGTCCTACAAGATGGCAGAAAGATCAGCAAGAAGAAGACTTCCACAAAAAGGGACGACACGAACCCGATCTTCAACGAAGCCATGATCTTCTCCGTGCCGTCCTCCGTCCTGCAGGTGAGCCGTCAAACAACGCATCAAACTTCTGCCCAATGACAAACTGACGCAAGACCGTGTTAGGTTTAAGTTGAAAATGGAAGCTAGGGAAGAAAAATCTAAATGAACGGAGAATTCAAAGATCAAACATTCTTCGCATCACCTGCCACTTTTCATGATGGTGTTTTAATTCAAGATGGCCGCCATACCACATCTTGTGAGACATTGATCTTTAGAGAATGTTCAGGATGCTGCTCAGCTACAACGTATGATAATAAAAGTTGTTCTTTTGTGTTGGTTATGGAATCCTGGCTGTAGCGGCCATCTTGAATTGAGTTGACTCAGTTATACCGGTAGATGTTCATCCACTGATTACTCTGAAACTTTCATTAGAACTGGTCCTTTGATTCATAAGATATTTTGCAAACAAACAGGGTTGACTCCAACAATTAGATAAAGATCTTGCACAGCGTGGAGTGCTCAAAGTATTTGTTGGAAATAATGCTCAGCTACTACCACAACAAATGTTGGCTCAACGTTTGTCTGCCGGAATGAGTTGTTTGTTTTTGCACGTTCAGTCGTCTCTGGTGGCCATCTTGATTTGGTGACTCCAGATTTTATGAGTTGTAAATCTTTGCACATCCAATGATTGTTTTCTACAAGTTTTTATTCAAATCCATCCAGTGGTTCATCATATGTTTTGTTATAGCTGTCAGGCAGATCTGACCAACAAGTAATGGTAAAGTTTTCAAAATGGACTCGACTCATAAAGTTAGTTGATTATCTCTTAGTGCTTTGAATATACAGTATGTATATACAAGTATATATATATATATATATATATA
>JBBPBX010007465.1:15270-34067 GCA_038048925.1 Garcialebias charrua
TATATATATACTGTATATATATATACACGCAGGATATGAATGTTGTATGTACAGTTTGCAGACAGCTCGGCTACTTTTTGCTTGTAACTCAAGGCTGAACAACCATTGTATTAAGTAATTGTTTTTCATGTTGTCATCCTTTCTGTTTGCCTTATTGATTCACTATTGATCAAGGTAAGATAACTTTTTAAATTGTTGATCACATGGAGGGGGATCGTTACTGTCTGGGGATTGATGGGGTCATTGAAGCACTGCCTCGAGCTCTGGCTGCAGAGAAACAAATACGGCCTCAGAAACATCCCTCAGTGCAGCCCTGACAGACTCATAAAATCTCCCTGAAGTTCTCCTACCTCAAAGAAAGATTCATTTTTCAAAAGGATTCATCCACGAGAGAGAGAGAGAAAAAAGATTGCAGCTTTGAGTGCTCCACTACAGGTTGTCAAACTAATATATGTAAATGTGACCTGAAAGCACGTGATTGGGTATGCGCAATGATTTGTTTACTGAAAGTCAAATCTCAGAAAAACAGCTGGAATGCAGGCTGAAATAAAGCATTAAAGATGGGTGGGTTGTGTCCTGACCCAAACCAGAAACTGGAGCTAAAACAGCTTCAGGCAGTAAATTAGTGGTGAATTTAAGAAAAGGAGACAAGCATGAGTCATCTGCAGACAGCCTGCACTGTTCAGGTTTGTCTCGGTGTGTCCTCAATACCAGCCTGACCTTTTAAAGATTTCTGGGTTTCACTCTTCAGCACTGAGGCTATACAGAGGTATAGCTGAAACAAACAGTGAAGAGATCGTCTAAGGATGAGGTGCAAATTCAGTTATCTCTGCATATTTGCAGTAAAGTGGTTGAGGAAAATGTGAGATATGCAAAAAATCAATTTATATAATTACATTAACATTTTAACACTAGTAATTAAATCTATTCATACTTGACACCTTTACCAGTTTGCCACTAAAGTAATCAACAGTCAGGCAGTACACAGGCAATGTATATACAGTACATAAGCACTGAATGCTAAGGATTATTTTGCTGCACTTTTCTTAGACCTGTCTAAAGCTTTTGACACTGGTGGATTATGAAATCTTGTCATAAGCTCTCAGAAATTGGTTTCTCAGAATATACCATTGGTTGGTTCTCTAATTATCTTTCAGATCGGAGGCAACAAGTTCAACATGATAGTATTCCCTCCAGTTACTTAACAGTCAACGATGGTGTACCACAAGGCTCAGTCTAAGGACCCACCCTCTTTACAAGCTACATAGGTAATGTAGGTCAGAGCATTTTTGTTGCATCCTTACATTTCTATGCTGACAACACAGTTGTTTGCTGTTGAGCTAAAACAGTTGCTAAGGCTTTCCAGCTTTTGCAATCTGCTTTCGACATTGTCCAGTCAGATTTGTTCCGTCTCAAACTTTTCCTAAACGCAGACAAAACCAAAGGGAAGCTGTTTTCAAACAGGAAGTCAGTCCCAGCAGTTCTTCCTCTGATTTTGTCCTCGAATGGTGTCCCTATTGAGTTTATCGATTCCTACAAATATTTGGCTATCTTGGTCGATTCGCATCTCTCTTTTAAGCTTCACATGGAAAACCTAGTAAGAAAACTGAAAGTTAAACTGGGTTTCTTTTTCAGAAACAGATCCTGTCTGACTCTGAATGCTAGGAAATGCCTTGTATCTGTGACTTTCTTTCCCTCCATTGACTACGGTGACATTATTTGCATGAATGCTCCTACAAGCACCCTGCAGATGCTGGACGCTGTCTATCACGGCGCACTGATTTATACCTGGCTGTGATAATCGTACGCGTCATTGCACCCTGCATTCACTGGTTAACTGGACATCATTAAATTCACACAGACATTTTCATCTTTAAATCACTTCTTGGTCTGCTGCCTTCATAAATCTCCTCCTACATGTCACTGCGTGAGTGCAGCTACAGCGTGCGCTCTCAGGACATGATTACCTGCAGTGCTCCGTCAGTGAGGGCTGAGCTTGGTAAAAGGGCCTTCTCCTACTCTGGTCCTGTTTCCTGGAATATATTTCAAAAAGATCTGAAGCTCTCAACCTTGACCTCTCTAAGTGACTTTAAACATCGGTTAAGTTCCTGGCAAAACCCAATGCAGAAATGTTCCTGTTTTTAGTTTTCTACATCACCTTACAACCTAGCTGTTTTTTGTTGCTACTTTTCCTTTTAAATACCATTTTATTTTCACTTGTTAATAATTTGCACGCATCCTTTATGATTGTCTATTATTTTCTTGTCTGCTAAACTAATGTGAAGCTTAAAAGTCGTAATGAAGATGAATCTCTGTGGTCTGTCACGCTGTTCTTTCCTCCCTCACTTTGTATTTTAAGGTGCGATGGAAAAACACATGACTGTGTATTTTCTAAAAAGGCAAAGAGGTTCACACATGAATAAGTTCATTGGTACCAACTAATAAATAAATACACAGATAAATGAACTGATCTTACTGAAGCAAAGTATTCCAGTTTTGTCTCAGGAACATCTTAGAAACTTTGAAGGTTGTTAACATGCTAGTTTGGCGATATCCTATGTGTGTTTTTTTTTTTTTATGTCTTTTTGTCAAAAGTATGTCTGTTTCCATTGAGGCCAACGCGATTCTAAATATTCTGATGATAAAGTGTCATACCTCGACCTTAAAGTTCATTAGGGCTGGAAGATATGGCCAAAACTTTTATCACTGTATATTTCTTAATTTCAGTTGATAACGATATAATTCCGAAATCAATATAAACAATATAAAAGCCTAAAAAAAACTGTACAAACTGTACACATACATTAATGTTCACCTTTTATTTGTGTTTAGCCCAGAGCCATATATAGAGAGAGTTCTGACACTCTTTGAACTCGCTGACAGGCGGTCACGTGGTACATGTAGCTCTCATTCGTTCCAAAACTACGGCTATGGAAACCTTGTTGAGCTGCGCCCTCTGGCGGCGACGGAGCGCTACTGCAGGCAGCGTCAGACTGTAACCATGGTAACATCAAGTCCAGACCAGAGCCATGGAACGAATCGCCCCCTCCATGACCCACGTGACTTCCGCATTCCATTCTTTCAATGGGACTCTATGGAAGTGTCGGAACTCTCTCTCTCTAGGGCTCTGGTTTAGCCTTCAAATAAATTTGAAATAACTGTCAAATAAACATAAAACTCTAAACTTTGTCTTTATTAATAGTTTTAACTTTAAACAATAACAAAACCTAACACATGCAGCAAACATTTGCTGCATAGGTTTCTCTTTTGGTACAGCTGGGGGTGTTGTTTCAGGGACACGATGGCTCAAACTTTATTGTGCTTCATCTTGTGATTCTCAGCTAATTCTATTGAGTGGAAACTCTTCAGATGTGTTCCCACCGCTAGTTGGAACAACTCTCCGGCACATTTTGCTGCACACTGAAACCTGCCGTTTTATCGGATCTTAGAATGCCGAACCACTTCCACACCGCCAAATTAGTCTGTCATCTCATCACTTATGTCATCTGCTTTCTTTTCCCTTGTGAAAGCTTGTTCAGTCACATTCTGACGGTCATGGGTACTCATTTTGAAGCAAAAACTTACCGCACGTTAGAGCTTAGCCTAGCCTGCTATCGCTAACTCCTTCGAGCTGTGGTGCAGTCTTGTAGTCAAGGCCACCTAACCTGAGACCAAGTCAAGACCAAGACCAGATTGTACCAAGACCAAGACAAGACAAGACCAAGATTCTGGTGTCCGAGACCAAGTCGAGACCAAGACATGAGTGTACCAAGACCGAGACAAGACCAAGACCTTGTTGGAGCTTAGCCTAGCCTGCTATCGCTAACTCCTTCGAGCTGTGTTGTAGTCTTGTAGTCAAGGCCACCTAACCCGAGACCAAGTCAAGACCAAGACCAGATTGTACCAAGACCAAGACAAGACAAGACCAAGACTTCTGGTGTCCGAGACCAAGTCGAGACCAAGACATTAGTGTACCAAGACCGAGACAAGACCATGTTGGAGCTTAGCCTAGCCTGCTATCGCTAACTCCTTCGAGCTGTGGTGCAGTCTTGTAGTCAAGGCCACCTAACCTGAGACCAAGTCAAGACCAAGACCAGAGTGTACCGAGACCAAGACAAGACCAAGACTTCTGGTGTCCGAGACCAAGTCGAGACCAAGACCAGAGTGTACCAAGGCCGAGACAAGACCAAGACCACGTTGGAGCTTAGCCTAGCCTGCTATCGCTAACTCCTTCGAGCTGTGGTGCAGTCTTGTAGTCAAGGCCACCTAACCTGAGACCAAGTCAAGACCAAGACCAGAGTGTACCGAGACCAAGACAAGACCAAGACTTCTGGGGTCCGAGACCAAGTCAAGACCAAGACCAGAGTGTACCGAGACCAAGACAAGACCAAGACTTCTGGGGTCCGAGACCAAGTAAAGACCAAGACCAGAGTGTACCAAGACCGAGACAAGACAAAGACTTTTGGGGTCCGAGACCAAGTCGAGATCAAGACCTCAAGTCTTGGAGCTCAATCTTTTCACAGATTATCTGTCTTATACTGTCAGGACATAGTGACAGTTTTAACAATTATGTAAAAAAAACACAAGTAACGTCTATAAAAACATGTTTTTATGAAAGTTGCATACTGCAAATATGTGAATGTATCAGCTTTTGTAGATTTTCAAAACTACATAAAGAAATCAGACATTCAGTGGTTTTTGCTAAATATTTTTTATGTCATGTGACCCACTGACACAAAACTTATGTTAAACTACTTTACTAGACCTGACAGATGAGGCACCCTCATTTATTTCTCATTTTAAAGCATTTTCTAATTTTACAAGATGTATTTGTTCAAAAATCATTGCCGACCGGTGCAGAATATTTTAGTGGTATGCAGTCCCGGATTGTACCGGCTTACTTTCACCCCTGGTTGCAACATTATGTTCTTTAGACGGCTGAGACGAGCTGGTCTGAGAAGCTCAGTCCTCACCTCGTTCTACAGGTGTGCAGTGGAGAGCGTCCTGTGCTCCAGCATCAACGTGTGGCATGGAGGCTGCACAGTTGCAGAGAGGAAAGCTCTACAGAGAGTGGTGAAGGCTGCACAGAAGTCTGTGGGAGTCAGTCTCCCCACCATCACAGACATTTACACCTCCAGATGCAGAAAAAGAGCCACCTGCATCATGAAAGACCTCACTCACCCAGCACACTCACTCTTTGCACCACTCCCCTCGGGACGGAGGTTGAGGAGCATCAAATGTAGAACCACTAGACTGAGGAACAGCTTCTACCCTGAGGCTGTCAGACTCATGAATAAATAAATAATAAGAATAAACACTGCAAAATGTCACATCATGTTGATACTGATCTGTTTCTTGTTGCTGCGTTCATCTGTGACCATCTGCTCATAATGACTCATGTTCGTGCTGCTGTTTATAATGATGTTTTTCTACTACATTAGGGCTTAGTGTATTACTAGCTGATGTCTCTCTTAGTTAATCCTAGATGTTATTATTGTTTTTCTCTTGCATTTGTTGTTGGATGTAACTGGGACCCTGTGTACATAATCTCGTTTTCAACACATGTACTACATGCGGTGCAAATGACAATAAATTCTCTCTGACTCTGACTCTGATGTTCTGTTGTCTGTATAGTTCTGTTGCATGGTACAGAACCACGTGCGAGTGAAAGGGGGTGGTCATGACAGCGATAGCAAAAACATGTATTTGCCAATGAGTCACTTGATCAATTTGATTTGAATCGGTATGTTTTGCATCTAATAAAAACAAGGATGTTAACAAATAAACTGGACAATATTCTGGCAATTTAGTGATTTTCCACAGTTTTGGTCTTGACTGGTCTTGAAATAAAATCCCAAGTCCTCAATGTCCGAGACCGAGACAAGGCCAAGACCAAATGCGTCCGAGTCCAAGACAACACTAAGACCATCCTGAGACCGGTCTCGAGTACAAGACTACTGTGGTGTACGTCACCACGCACTTACATAGTGTGTCACAACTTTTTCTGTTCAGGCTGAAACTGAAGTGGCCGCTTCAACCCGAGCAGAAAAAGAAATGCGTCAGTGAAATGCTGTAATCATGTCGTAATGTATGTCAAAATGTAAAAAAAATGTGTTAAACTCATATCACCGTTATTGAATAAAATTATATTGTGATATATAGCGATATTGAATTAGTGTCCAGCTCTAGCTTGAATGCTTTTGAATGGTTTCTTCAGCTTTTTCTGTCTCGTCAACCTGCGGTCACAGTTCCTCATGTGTCCTGGGAGGTTGGCCAAAGTTTTTTGAGCCTTATACGTTTTAATAATATTTGCAGCTGTGGTGAGACGTACTTGAAGCTGCTTGGATTTGGTCTTACGGCCCTTAACATAAACATCTCTAATCTTTTTTTTTCTGAGCTCCTCAGACAGCTCTCACCTTTCCATATCCTCTGCTCCATGTTCAGAGTGATGCACAGAACCATATAAAAATATCTGCTTGTTCCCTTTAAATAGCCTGAATGTCTGATGAAAAGTTTTTTTTTTATTATTCTTTAAACGTTGACTCAAACATGCTATGTGACTGTGTTGGTTCGTGAGAATTTCCATTTGTATTGACCCAATCTGTGGGCAACCCTGTTTTGTCTAATTTATTTACGTTTTTCCTTTTTGAGTCCTGTCCTGTTATTGAGACCTTCAGAGTGTAATCTGATTCTGCAGCCTCAGCTGGTGTGCTGATTCTATCTGAGTTTCCACTGGGTGTCCTGAGGTGGCGATCTGTTTCTATCCAGCAGCCACCGGCATTTCAGTTGTGGCCCAAGAGCCGGGACGTAACCTGTTAAGCCATTAGGCATCTGTACTCTGCGGGAGCTCGTGGCAAATCAAGACCTGTTGTCTGATGAATGGTGTCACTGTAAACAAGTCTTTAGGCATTTGTATGCAGCTTGTTTTCAACCCAACGTGCAGCTCCGCTCAGCCTGTTTCTATAACCACAAATCAGTGCACATTATTGACGCATCAATGACCTTCAGTGCGTTATTGATAAAACTCTGTTTAAACAGATGTCCAGACAGCAGACGGATACTGGTGTTATTCTGCGCTCAGAGAATTACAAACCACGGGGGAAAGAAATGTTTGCAGTCCGGACTCATTAACAGAACTGTCAGACTGATGGTGAGCTTTTGTGTTTCTGAGCAGACTGTTAACTATACAGCTGGAAAATAATGACAGAAAAAGCCACGCTCACTATTATTTCTGCCTGCTTTTGTGTGTGAGAGCATGTTTTTTTTTATTGTCTGTTAGCAAAACATCATGTACGCGGGACAAATTAAAGCAACGTGCAGAAATTAATTATTGGATGCACATTTTCCTTTTAGAGTTAACACAAATGAAAATTACCAACACAACCAACTGGCTTTAAAAACACAAAAACAGTGTTAGCTTGGTGGATTTTTACAGATATTGAGCTAAATTTGATGTACAGTAGTAGTTATTGAGTCATTTACAACACAGACTCAGCTGTGGTACAGGAGACTGAGCATAATATTATTAAGGTTATTAATAATCATAATGTTATTATTAAGGTTTGACCAAAATGGCTTCAGTTCCACGAATTCACAACAGAAGACTTTGTATGATGGAAGATGTCAGGTGATATGCATCCTTCAAAGAAACTTGTCTTTTTACCCAGATACCAAACATGAACACCAGTATATTTCTAACAATGCATGGACTGTTTTCCACACATTCATTGTTCTCTCCACTTCAAACAGAGGTGGAATGGTTTTAATTTGTTCTAGTGGAAAACGTTAACTGCAGCAGCCCGGCGGCAGCTCAGTGTTTAATGCAAAATCTACCAAAATATCTCTAATCTTCAAGTCCAATTTCTTATTTTAATCATGACAAGAGAGAAAAAAAAACTGTCCAGTTTAGACTAGACAGGTCACAATAACAATTTTAGCTGGGCGATTAATTGTCTCAAAAATTATTGCAATACATAATATTGTTTGAAATTTGACGCTAATTAGTAATTATTGTCAAATTTAAGAATACTTTTTTAATTTGTTTTGCATGCAGTACCTTTTTTGACCACCAGATGGCAGTATAAGACAGTTTGAACTGAAGGATGGATAGTGAGGAGCGTGTGTCTTTAAGAAAAATGGTAAGGAGGCCCCTTGACATGACATGGGCTGTCTCCTCCCTTTATACGGTTCTCAAAATTGTGGATGCTCGGTGTGGTTTGAACTCTAGCATAACATTTTTCACTCAAAACTTTTAATAAAAAAATCAGTAAACGAGTTCTCAGCTTCTTTTTGCAGAGAAAAACAACTTTTTACACAAAGGCACAGGTTTCAACTGTGAATTTTGCCGCTTTGACAAGATGGAGGTTTTTTCCCGAAGTTGGCGTGATAGCTTAGCTCGTAGCTTAACTTTTCATCTTAGCTGCTTCTAACAATCCAAAAACACATTTTGGATGGTTTAAACAGATTTTAAATAGAAGAGAGAAAGGGAAGAGTCAGTGAAGAGCACCAGAGTTGAGCCTTTTGCAAAGGTGGGCGCCAGACCGCTAGGGAACACTAAAGCGCTAACCCGCTTATAGCGGACCTAAACAATTTGTCAGCGTTACAGCGGATTGACTAACTTTTATAATTCATAAGCGGATTTGCGCTATTTTTATTTAAAATGCAGTACCGCTAATAACTAATTATCTATCAGTAAAAACGAAAAAACTTATTTACGAGCTCTTAAATCAACCGGACGACTGCTAACAGACCATATCCTGTCAGCGCCGGATGTGGTCCGTGACAAAAAAGCGTCCCCCTCAGTCTCTTGGCTAGAGAGAGCGCTCTCTCTATAGCAGTTAGCAGCCAGTGTGTTACTCTGCAGCCTTATTGCTTGTTTTCGAAGAGTCAGACGAAGAGTTTTTAACATGGAGGGTGAACTTATGGATGTTTCTCAGCGGCCTACGCGACGCGTCAGCGCCTCATTTGCCCTCTTCAAAATGGCGACGGCCACAGAAGCAAAGGACTTTACAACAAAACACGGTAAAAACAATTATTTCTTTGCTGAGAAAAAATATATTTCTTAGCTGACTTTATAGCACAAGGTTTTTCTGAGCTTAACCGGTTCACGAAATGGTCAAATCTGCTGGATTTAAAAAAGTAGTTCGCCATTTGCCCTGTTCAAAATGGCGGCGACCACAGAAGCAAAGGACTTTACAACAAAACACGGTAAAAACAATTATTTCTTTGCTGAGAAAAAATATATTTCTTAGCTGACTTTATAGCACAAGGTTTTTCTGAGCTTGACAGTTTCACGAAATGGTCAAATCTGCTGGATTTAAAAAAGTAGTTCGCCATTTGCACGTTAGCATTAGCGTCCGCTAGCGTTGCTAATACATAAGCGCTTTTGAAATTGCGGACCTAAATAAATTAATAAGTGCTTTAGAAATAGCGGAACTAATTTTTGGATTAGCGATTTTGTCATCCAGTGTCTTTAGTAGAGAGAGATACGAAGAAACGGTGAAGCAGCCGATAAATGACAATGAGGTTGATAATTTTAATTTATCATTCAATTACAGTAATTGATTTATTGTTTATCGTGACAGGCCTATTGTCTACTGTTAACTAAAGTTATCACCAAAGCCAACCAGGTTAAATATTTTCTTGCAAACCGTTACTTTTTACATTCTAAAGTGGAGGTCCTGTCAAGTTCAACTTGGTGAGTTTTGGATTTAAAATGGCGTACCGTGAAGAATGACATGGCTCATCTCTGACCAAATACTGGGTCCAATCTTTGACCCAGTGTTTGGTCAGACCAGCACCACAGCTTTAACCCCGCAATCATCAAAGTAACCCAGCATGTTTTACACACAGCATGTGTTCAGCTAAACTATAAGATGTAACCATCAGGAGTGTTGGCACAAAACACAACCATTACTTCACATTGCACCAAAACCATTTCAGATTATTTTTTCAAATACGTAACAATAATCAGCCAATTTAATTTTGCCTGCGTTTGTTATCAAACTACAGGTAGTCCTCGACTTACGACGGCCTCGACTTACGACGTTTCGCGGTTACGAACGCCTTCCCATTGAAAAGCATTGTTTTGAGTTACGCGGTTTATGCGCCTTTACACCAAAAAATATGGTACTGAAACTCAGCGGAGGACAACGGAAATTTACAGGAGGGAGGGGGGAGAGTGTACCTTAGCGGCCACGACAATGGAAAATTACAGGGCGGAGGATTACAGCTGAAAATTACAGGAGACTTCATTGTTTACAGGCAGACCGGAGGCAGAGGAGGTTAGGAGGGGCTAACATGCTAACAGACCTTACTCTGGACCGCACGTGGAAAAGTACAGGAGACCTTTGTTTGGACCGGAGGTTTACGAGGCAGAGAGGCTACAGCTGAGCAACGAGCTAACATGCTAACAGACGGATGAAGACTCCACCAGCTCCCAGTAGGAAAATAACTTTTTTTCCCTTCATTATTTTATTTTTATTTTATTGATTCATTCATTTTATAATAATAATAATAATAATAATAATAATCATTTTATTTAAAAGCGCCTTTCATGACACCCAAGGACACTTAACAAACCAACACAGTGAATACAGAGCAAACATTATCAGCGACAAATTATTATTTTATAATAAAAAACACAAAATAAAACATTTTAACACACAGATAAGAAAATTAAAATATAAAATGAAAGGTGGCAGATGAAGAAAAAAATCTTATTGTATCTGCCCCTTATTTTCTAACAAACAATTCAAACAACAAATTCATTAAATACAAAAAAAGAAAATCGAATAACTCATTAACTCCCTTAATCACAAGAATTACTATTTAAACTCGTGTCTTCGTTAAACATATTTCCTTAACAATTTATCCTTGATCTTTCTTTTAAATATAAATATTGATTTAGCTTCTTTAATGTCAGTTTCCTCTTCGTTCCATAACCTAACTCCCTGAACTATTGCAGTCCTTCCTTTCAAACTAGTCCTATACCTAGGCATAACAAACATATCAGTTCCCTTGAGATTATAACAACTCAATCGTTTTACAAAATACATCTGAACATTCAAAGGCAATACATTATGATGAGCTCTATACATCATTAACAAAATATTATAATCCACCAGATCGTAAAACATCAGTAATTTCATCTGATAAAATAACGTACTTGTTGGATGACGATAAGGTTTTCTGGTAATAATTCTTATAACTCTCTTCTGCAAAACAAAAATAGGTTTTGTAATCGATCTACACGCCTTACCCCAAACACCAACACAATAAATCATATGTGGAACAATAAGTGTATTATATAACAGATACAATGCCTTGTCATTCAATAGCTCTCTAACTCTATAAAATACTGAAATAGATTTAGATAATTTTTTTGACAGAACTTATATGTTGTTTCCAAGACAATTTTTCGTCAATTATAACACCCAAAAACTTGACCTCATGGACTCTACAAATTTCAGAACCATCAATTTTAAATGAAACATCAATAGATTTATCTTTATTACTAAAAATCATATAATTGGTTTTATCTAAATTTAATGATAATTTATTAAGTTTAAACCAGAACTGAACTTTGTCAAGTTCAGTCGTCATTAATTCCATTGTTTGTTCAATACTTTTACCAAAAGTAAAAAATGAAGTATCATCAGCAAATAAGATGCATTGAAGAAGACCAGACACCTTTACCAAATCATTAATATATAAAATAAATAACTTTGGTCCCAACACCAATCCTTGTGGGACTCCACATGTGATTGTGCTATACTCAGATTTAACATAATCTATTTGAACAAACTGTGTTCTTTCCTTCAAGTAACTACGTATCCATTGTAACGCCAATCCTCTGATACCATAACCATGCAACTTATCAATAAGTAATTATGGCTCCAAATGTATGTGTTTTTTCACTAATTATGTAGGGTACTGTGTTAGGATAGGCTAAGTGCTTGGTAAAATGCAGTAGTGTACGTATAAGGTGCAGTTTGGACGTATTTTCCGACTTATGACCAAATTTGAGTTACAACGCAGCGTATAACGGAACTCCATCGTAAGTCGGGGACTACGGTACCTGTAATTCCTGATCCACTGAACAGATTTGAAGGAAACTCACTGAATGTAGATCAAGAACTGATTAAAAATAAAACTCTGGGAGCTAGCTCTATTCAAGATGGCTGCCACAGCTGATTAAATGTAGTAAATTCAAAAATGGCAGTAAGCCTGTCATTTTACTGATACTGAGCTTAAATTTGTTGCACTCTGACTGTGCCAAAAACCTGGTACTGTACTAGGTTTTAGAGAGGTTAAGCTCTGAATGCCCCTCTTCCTGTGAATGATCTGATTGTTTGGACTGTTGTAAAATAACTGTATAATAATTTATTTTTAATTGTAAGATTTTTATATTGACCAGTATGTGTTTGTGACACTGAGGTCATCACTTGTTAGCACCAACCCTGAGGTTTCACACACATGGGGCGGCTGAGAAGAGCGTCCTCGGCACCGGTCCAGACTGCTCCTCTCATCATCGGTGTGACGGCGCCCCCTGAAGGACCGTTAGAGAACCAAACCGACACATGTCAACACCGACTTGGCATCGCTTACATGTCCCTCACATTCTGGGCCAACAAAAAAACAAACAAAAAAAAAAAAACAAGATCAAATTTATTTTCAAAATACGACCGGTGTTCCACCATTTTTCATGCTCTGCTTTCACTCTGTCCACCTGCAGCGTCTTGGCT
This sequence comes from Garcialebias charrua, assembly GCA_038048925.1. NCBI lineage: Eukaryota > Metazoa > Chordata > Actinopteri > Cyprinodontiformes > Rivulidae > Garcialebias > Garcialebias charrua. Next base: position 28,017 of record JBBPBX010007465.1, read on the forward strand.
GTAGTTTCACAGGAGCAGCCCTGCCAGCCCGTCGTATAATCCACATGGTGAATAAAAATGGATTTGGCTGAATCTGACACACAGTAAGCTGCCTAAAACCAAACAGGCAGGACTGTCGGCTACACAGATTCTGACCTCGCATTTTCACTGATCAGACTGTTTCTGCTCAGAACACACAGCAGCAGGGTGACACTTAAAATTCCTCCTGAATACAAGCAAACATTAAAAATTCTACCTTAAAAATAACCTAGTTCAGCCAAACGTTAGAGCCCAGATTGATGGGAAGAAGTACACATGGGGGGAACATGCTTAAGAGTTTTGCACAGGCGAATAGCAAAGTGAGGCCTGCTTGTGGGGAGCAGTGAGTGAGTAAATGTTTCCTGGCACAGCGTCCTCTCCCTCCGTCTCCAGAGGCCTCTCACGACAGACGGGTCACAGCGAAGCCTCGTTTTAAAATCCGGTGTGCAGATGGACACCGGCGGTGGTTCTAAATCCTGAGCGCTTTGGCACGATGCAGAACCAGAGAGCGGAGGGAGCGGGTTTGGACCATCGCATGCTCAGGGCAATGTTGCAACTTGACTGGGACGCTCGCAGGAGCATGTTAATGGAAATGGTTTACTCAGTTGTAGGGTGAGAGATGGTAGTTTTAGAACTTTTGTCTTTAGTCTGTTTTTACTTTTATTATTTAGGTTTTCAGATCATTTTAACTTTTTTAGCTCGACTTGAAGAACATGGTCAAATTTTACTGATGTTTTGGAAACGCCATGCACCAAACTCCATGTTTCCCCATTAATACTCGACATTTAGGTTTAATTTTATTCTTTGTGATACCATTGTTCTATTTCACTTTAGTTGGTTTGTGATCCACACAGATCATTTTGTGCTTGAATCAGCATTTACGCTGTCTTCCTGTTATTCATTTTTTTGTACTGCATGTTAGGGTGCATTCACACCAGCCCTGTTTAGTCCACTTTAATCGAACTCTAGTCCATTGGCCTAGAACAGGGGTGTCAAACTCATTTACAAAAGGGGGCCAAAATTAAAACCTTTTTCAAACTAAGGGCCAATTTCAGAAACTACATTAACTCAAATCAGATGCCCAACATCTTTTCTTGGTCACAGGTTCCTCAATAAGAGTTTGATTGGTCCTGTTTGATGTTCTCTGTTGTGCTTTCAACATCATCATCAAAGATTGCTGAAAACAATCAGGAGTAAGAAGTATTTTACATTTCACATATCATCTTCAGGGCCAGAAAATATGTCAACGAGGGCCACATTTGGCCCCAGGGCCTTGAGTTTGACACATATGTCCTAGAAAGTCCAGTTCATTTGGGGAGGTGTGAATGCACAATCAAAATCTGATGTGGACCTAAAAAACAAACTCTTGTCCACCTAAATGCCTAGGTCTCAGTTCGGTTGAAGTGAACTCTTGCGCAGTTCGAAGGCATTGTGAATGCAAGTGGACTGGAAACCGCTCCAAAAGCAGGAAGTGGACTACAGTGCATTCTGGGTAAATACAACCAAAACAAACACACATTTCTCATACCTCATTCGGAGCTGTCTCAGCTGCTTTGTGTGAAAAACATTCTCCATGGTCTTCTGCATCATCTTCCGCTCATGGACAGGTTGGCTCGACTGACTCAGTGCAGTGTGAATGTGAACCGCACCAGCTGAAAATGTAAACAAATGTTCTGGTCCCCAGTCGAACCGAGTCTACCAGACCATCAGGTGTGAGCAGGGCCTCATCTTACTACTACAAATGTTGTTCTATTTTAGCCATTCATGTATCCAGCTGTTTAGCTCAGTGAGGAGATGTTGTTGTTTTGTAACTTTTTTTGTTGCATTTTTATAAATATTTTCCCATAAAAATACACTAATATGTCTTCAGTTCCTTCAAAAGCATTGTCCCCTTTGTTTCCTACTCATTTTATATTTTGACTTCTAGTTTCCAATTATTATTCAGCTAATTTTATATTTAGCTAAACCTTTGATACTTTAGCTTTTTAGCTATTCTGTTTTGTTCAAGTTTAGAAGCTCCTTCCCACTTTTGGCACTCAGAATTCTTTCATTGTCACACAAAATGTAATTTCTCAATTTAAAAAAAAATCTTTTAAGCCATTTTGCATATCCTTGTGTTCTTCTAGGAGTAAACATTCTGTCCTTTTTGCTTCTCTTTGCTCCCGTCTTTGTTGTTGTACGTGCATCAGTGACGTGCGGTGAGGTTCATTTTTTTTTCATATCTATAATAAAAAACAGACAAAAAAATATAGCTTCTTCAGTGCTTGGATAGCGTTATTTTCTTATTTTATAATACATGAACCCTACAGAGTAGTTTATTCGCCATTTGATTGGCAGCAGTTAACAGGTTGTGTTTAAAATCTCATATCAGCAATCTTTACACATACAAACTGTAGCACACAAAAAAAGCACATTTAATTTGGAGAAAAAAATACTTTAGTCTTACCTTTACTTATAAATTAAATTAAACTATAACAAAATCTATTTTTATTTTACAGAAAAGAGCTTGAGAATTATTACAAGAAAGCCTTGCTGTCATCCATCTAATATATTATTTAAACAACTCAAAGTACTGAAGATTTATGATTTGGTGGACTATAATATTTTGTTAGTAATAGAACCCTCAAATGTTCAAATTAATTTTGTTAAGAGAGAAAGCTACAGTCTGGGAACTGAAATTTTTGCAAAGCCAAGGTAGAACTAGTTTGAAGGGATGGTTTATTTGAAAACGGAGTTGAATTGTGGAATGGTTTGGGAAATTAAAAATGCAAACTCTGTGCTTATGTTTAAAAATGATCAAAACTAAATTGTTAACAAGAAAGTTCATTCTCAATAGTCCAGGTATCAAATCCGCTCATTCTCAATCAGTTCATCTGAACAGTTTCTTTTTAGTAGAAACGTTTCACCCTCACTCCAGAGGGCTTCGTCAGTCAGAGTAGTCCCAAGCACACTGAAGTTACCCCACCAAGTAAACAACTTGTAAATTGTTAACAAAATACTAAAACATTTAGTTAAGTGTTTAAAGTTCTAGATATTTGTAGATTGTGAAAAGTTACTCTTTTTGCTCTGTTACTTAAGCGCTGTCACTTCCTCCTTCAGTGCGAGGCTCAAGCAGAACCCTGGGCTCACAAGCCCCGCCTCCACGAGGCTGGCCGCGTGTGTGTGTGTGTGGATGTAACTGGGCACCTTCACAGCCGTTTTATGATCGCTCAGCAAACATACAGTTTTAGATTAAAACACTAGACATTATATTCACCAGCTAAACTATAGAAATGTAGTTTATATAGCAAAAGTATTTGGACATTTTAATAGCGACATAAAAGGGGCAGGAATACGGGCTCACACTGCAGCATGCAGCGCGTCAGCCGAGTGATTACGCAATCGGTGAAGCGCAGCAGCCGGTGCCTCTCTGCGCACGTCTGCACGTCTCATCTCAGTATTTGAACGCGAAATAAGAAAAATCGGTGATTTGGAATAAAAAAATAACTTAAAACGGGTTTAGTTTTTAGTAAAATAAGTTTATAGTACAAATCAAAGGATAAATACAATAATTAAATTTATTTTTTTTCAATTTACATTTTTTTCTTTCCATGATGACAGGTGAGGCGTGGCCTCACTTGCCTCCCCTGACCACACGTCACTGACGTGCATAGACACAACCACCAAAGTACAGGATGAGTGGAAGGATTTATTATTTATTGGTTGTTAGAAGATGCATAATGATATAGAAATGAAAGACAGACAATTTAATGGANTATCATCAGTGAACAAGTGAGCCTTTTCACTTTCCCAAAAGATGTAAACCTTCGTCAAGAATGGAATAAATAAAGCTGCCCCCCCCTCGGAGCTCCCTCGCTTCCTGAAAAGGTAAGACTCAAATAAATACGGGTGCAGACCTAAATTAGAACCTGCTGTTTCTTGTTCATCTAACTTTCTGCTTCCCAAACTGAAGACAAATAGCTCAAATCCTCACTTAGATTGCTAAATTCGTCTGTTTATTTCTTGTCCGCTATCAATATGTAAAAGGGGCGTTCTAAAGACGTTCCTTCTTCGTACGTCACAGATGTTGCATTCGCGTGTCCCGAGAAGAAACACAATTTTTTATTTTAAACTCACTTTGAAAGGAATTTTCATTAATATGTCATTGTGTTTGCTAAAACGAACATAGTTGAATGATACAAGATATTTATGTTGTGTCACTATATGCAAAGTTAAAAGATGATGTCACACACACTTTAAGATCTTATTAAATCAACCAAAAGCTAAGTGCTTTAGTAACTGCAGTTTTTAAGTTAACTAGGCTACCACCTATAATGTTTTAAGTACACACTTCCATTCTATCTTGCATAATTATACAGGTAATCATATTTCTGACCTGTACTATGATAAGTATGTTACAATAAGCACTTGATCTTTATATCATATTGGATAGAGGTCCCAATATTAAAGCACAACAAAAACGAACGAGGTAGCAGATAGTTTATTTACAGCGCAAGATGTCCTATAGCATGCAATACAGCAGAGGTGCACAATACATCAATCGTGATCTACTGGTCGATCGCGAAGGAAATATCAGTACGGCACGGCAAAAGAGATGTCAGACTTTTTTTTTCAAAATTTGTATTTTCTTTTAATAGATGTCAGCCTAGCAATCCATCTTCACTATGCAATTCATCGCTTGTCTGACATACAGGTTAGCCAATCTGAGACGACCTCTTCTGACACACAGGTCACCACGCATGCACATTCAACCGCGCTAAAAACAAAGAAGTTGAAAGCATACAGTATGAAAAGAGCTGCTGGTGTTAACTCTGTGCTCATCTTCAGTGTGGTTTTGTACTTCACTGAAAACTAAACTCCTTCAAAGAGCGTGAGAAGATTTCTGCTCTCAGATTTGTCCCACGACATCTGCAGTAAATGACAACCATCGTCTGGAAGACATGATTGGAGTTTGACGTTTCATTCATTCAACTTGTTCCAGCAGCGCTTTTTAAAACAACGTATGCTCTCAATAAGAACACGCATGTGAAGTTAAGGTTTATAACGTGTTTTTAAAGTTGATGGTATAATCCACTAAAGTGTCAATTACTGTGAGTTTCTATAAATTCTCCAAATGACGTATTAAATAAAAAAGTAATTCCTAATTTGATTGTTTACTCTTGTTGACAGTTAATATCAAATATATCTAATTTTACCATTAGGAGCAAAGAAGAGTGCTTTGATATTAAAATGTTAGTTGAATATGAACGTGTTTCTGTCCATCATCTGACCAGTTTAGCAGCTTTATAAGAGCTGCAGGTCTCTGCAGACGTTCTCCCATCACACACAATAACAAGTCTCAGCGGGGAAGAATACAAACCACATTACGGCTCTAATAAATCAACCAACGCAACATTTATCAGCGAGCCCTGTGAGTGTTGTCTTGGTGTTTGAGAGCTATGAAGGCTCATCCTCCTCAGCCACACAGAGTTTTTCAGATGGCGGGGGAGCAGCAGGTTTCTTGTCTGCAGTTTTAGACAGTGCATCCATCAGCTCAGCACTCCACCATCTGCCGCAAACACTGCAGCGCTCGGCCCAGCGAAGAGCCATCTGCAGCCAGCTTCAGCAGCATCGCTCTGAGAAGTTTCACTTCGGATCGAGGGGGGAAAGAGGCTACTTTATAACACACGGCTGATCTTATTTGTCATCTAAGAAAGCGGCTGCTGAGAGGCTCATGAAATGCTGACCCCCTCCATCTTTTTAGCTACATCAATCCTCAGTCCTGCTCCGCCTCAGCGGACAGATTTCTCCTCACCTGATATTAGTGAATTTTTAATGCCACATTTACCCTGCTGCATGTGCTCACTGCCAAACTAAATGATCCAACTGAACATGCTGCAGTTTTATGTTCTGACCAGAGGAGGGAGACAAACTACTATACATTTCAAATTTTAATAGCTAGGAAAAACACTACGTATATGAATTATGTGATTATCTAATTTAGATTAACACAACTAAAATCATGTGGACATGTACTCTGATCTGTGAATAATA
>JBBPBX010007465.1:34074-55528 GCA_038048925.1 Garcialebias charrua
AGGTTGCAAATTGTTAGGAACAAAAAAAAAACAGATAAAAATGTAAATCAATGTTGTATTTTTTATTCTGGGAACAATATTCCCATCAATCAAATGAGCTATGAGTTAATGAGTTTTGACTGTATCTGAATTTTAAATCACAAACCAACTTCAAACGGTTCAGTTTAGTTTTTGCCAGTCTACAAATTAACAACACGGTCCTAGCTCTGGGCAGCACGGTGGCACAACTGGTAGAGCTGCGGCCTCTCAGCGAGAAGATTGCCGGTTCAAATCCCGGTCTGTGGGCCTTTCTGGGTGGAGTTTGCATGTCCTCTCCGCGCATGCGTGGGTTTCCTCCGGGTACTCCGGTTTCCTCCCACAGACCAAAAACATGTATGTTGGGCTGATTGGTGACTCTAAATTGTCTCTAGGTGTGAGTGAGAGAGTGAATGGTTGTTTGTCTCATTTGTCTCTATGTGGCTCTGCGATGGAACTGCTACCCGTACAGGGTGTATCCAGCCCCTCGCACTGTGACTGCTGGACATGGGCACCGGCGAGCCCAGGGGCCCAAAAAAGAAGTGAGTAAATGTAATGGATGCATGGGTGGATAATAATATTAATAACAATAAAAATAATAGTATATATATATTTGATTACAGGAAGAAGTTTCAGATTGGACTGGTTTAGACTCTGTAAGAAGGAAGGAGATTTAATCCAGAATGAGGAAGTCTGATGATAAAGTTTCTTTCGGCTGCTCCCTTCTTCAGGGGGTTGTCACAGCAAGTGAACTCTGATGAAAGATTTGGCGTTTGTTTAACGCAAGCTGCCCTTCCTGATACAGCCTGTGCTCAAACCTGCAACATCAGGGTTAAAAGACCATGACACAGACCCAAGCTGCCACAACCTGCAGGATGTTACCGGTACATAAAAAGATGTAAAAATCACAAAAAAATATAATTTCAGACTGTACAAATACTGAGCCTTGAGCAGATAGGAGGAACTGGGTGTTTTATTTTCTATTATTCTCCATTAAATTGTCTGTCTTTCATTTCTATATCATTATGCATCTTCTAACAACCAATAAATAATAAATCCTTCCACTCATCCTGTACTTTGGTGGTTGTGTCTATGCACGTCAGTGACGTGTGGTCAGGGGAGGCAAGTGAGGCCACGCCTCACCTGTCATCATGGAAAGAAAAAAATGTAAATTGAAAAAATAAATGTAATTATTGTATTTATCCTTTGATTTGTACTATAAACTTATTTTACTAAAAACTAAACCAGTTTTATGTTATTTTTTTATTCCAAATCACCGATTTTTCTTATTTCGCGTTCAAATACTGAAATGAGACGTGCAGACGTGCGCAGAGAGGCACCGGCTGCTGCGCTTCACCGATTGCGTAATCACTTGGCTGACGCGCTGCATGCTGCAGTGTGAGCCCGTATTCCTGCCCCTTTTATGTCGCTATTAAAATGTCCAAATACTTTTGCTATATAAACTACATTTCTATAGTTTAGCTGGTGAATATAATGTCTAGTGTTTTAGTCTAAAACGTTTGCTGAGCGATCATAAAACGACTGTGAAGGTGCCCAGTTACATCCACACACACACACGCGGCCAGCCTCGTGGAGGCGGGGCTTGTGAGCCCAGGGTTCTGCTTGAGCCTCGCACTGAAGGAGGAAGTGACAGCGCAACAACAGAGCAAAAAGAGTAACTTTTCACAATCTACAAATATCTAGAACTTTAAACACTTAACTAAATGTTTTAGTATTTTGTTAACAATTTACAAGTTGTTTACTTGGTGGGGTAACTTCAGTGTGCTTGGGACTACTCTGACTGACGAAGCCCTCTGGAGTGAGGGTGAAACATTTCTACTAAAAAGAAACTGTCCAGATGAACTGATTGAGAATGAGCGGATTTGATACCTGGACTATTGAGAATGAACTTTCTTGTTAACAATTTAGTTTTGATCATTTTTAAACATAAGCACAGAGTTTGCATTTTTAATTTCCCAAACCATTCCACAATTCAACTCCGTTTTCAAATAAACCATCCCTTCAAACTAGTTCTACCTTGGCTTTGCAAAAATTTCAGTTCCCAGACTGTAGCAGCTTTCTCTCTTAACAAAATTAATTTGAACATTTGAGGGTTCTATTACTAACAAAATATTATAGTCCACCAAATCATAAATCTTCAGTACTTTGAGTTGTTTAAATAATATATTAGATGGATGACAGCAAGGCTTTCTTGTAATAATTCTCAAGCTCTTTTCTGTAAAATAAAAATAGATTTTGTTATAGTTTAATTTAATTTATAAGTAAAGGTAAGACTAAAGTATTTTTTTCTCCAAATTAAATGTGCTTTTTTTGTGTGCTACAGTTTGTATGTGTAAAGATTGCTGATATGAGATTTTAAACACAACCTGTTAACTGCTGCCAATCAAATGGCGAATAAACTACTCTGTAGGGTTCATGTATTATAAAATAAGAAAATAACGCTATCCAAGCACTGAAGAAGCTATATTTTTTTGTCTGTTTTTTATTATAGATATGAAAAAAAAATGAACCTCACCGCACGTCACTGATGCACGTACAACAACAAAGACGGGAGCAAAGAGAAGCAAAAAGGACAGAATGTTTACTCCTAGAAGAACACAAGGATATGCAAAATGGCTTAAAAGATTTTTTTTTAAATTGAGAAATTACATTTTGTGTGACAATGAAAGAATTCTGAGTGCCAAAAGTGGGAAGGAGCTTCTAAACTTGAACAAAACAGAATAGCTAAAAAGCTAAAGTATCAAAAGTTTAGCTAAATATAAAATTAGCTGAATAATAATTGGAAACTAGAAGTCAAAATATAAAATGAGTAGGAAACAAAGGGGACAATGCTTTTGAAGGAACTGAAGACATATTAGTGTATTTTTATGGGAAAATATTTATAAAAATGCAACAAAAAAAAGTTACAAAAAAACAACATCTCCTCACTGAGCTAAACAGCTGGATACATGAATGGCTAAAATAGAACAACATTTGTAGTAGTAAGATGAGGCCCTGCTCACACCTGATGGTCTGGTATACTCGGTTCGACTGGGGACCAGAACATTTGTTTACATTTTCAGCTGGTGCGGTTCACATTCACACTGCACTGAGTCAGTCGAGCCAACCTGTCCATGAGCGGAAGATGATGCAGAAGACCATGGAGAATGTTTTTCACACAAAGCAGCTGAGACAGCTCCGAATGAGGTATGAGAAATGTGTGTTTGTTTTGGTTGTATTTACCCAGAATGCACTGTAGTCCACTTCCTGCTTTTGGAGCGGTTTCCAGTCCACTTGCATTCACAATGCCTTCGAACTGCGCAAGAGTTCACTTCAACCGAACTGAGACCTAGGCATTTAGGTGGACAAGAGTTTGTTTTTTAGGTCCACATCAGATTTTGATTGTGCATTCACACCTCCCCAAATGAACTGGACTTTCTAGGACATGTGTCAACCTCAAGGCCCTGGGGCCAAATGTGGCTCTCGTTTACATCTTTTCTGGCCCTGAAGATGATATGTGAAACGTAAAATACTTCTTTCTCTTGATTGTTTTCAGCAATCTTTGATGATGATGTTGAAAGCACAACAGAAAACATCAAACAGGACCAATCAAACTCTTTTTGAGGAACCTGTGACCAAGAAAAGATGTTGGGTATCTGAATCGAGTTAATGTAGTTTCTGAAATTGGCCCTTAGTTTGAAAAAGGTTTTAATTTTTGGCCCCCTTTTGTAAATGAGTTTGACACCCCTGTTCTAGGCCAATGGACTAGAGTTCGATTAAAGTGGACTAAACAGGGCTGGTGTGAATGCACCCTAACATGCAGTACAAAAAAATTAATAACAGGAAGACAGCGTAAATGTCAAAGTCAAAGTCAACTTTATTGTCAGAACTGCAATATGTACAGGACATACACAGGACCGAAATTGCGTTTCTCTCAGTCCCTCGGTGCAACAGTAACCATCTAAACACTAAACACTAAAACATTTAATACACATAAGCATAAAATAGTAAAAAAGTGTAACACTGTCCTGAGTTTTTTCATAATAGTATAAAAGTATGAAAATTTACACCAACACTGAAACACCAAACACCCCTAAAACACCAAACACCCAATGAACATAAGCATAAAATGAAATAATAAAAGTGTAATACTGTCCTGAGTTTTTGCATAGTATAAATGCTGATTCAAGCACAAAATGATCTGTGTGGATCACAAACCAACTAAAGTGAAATAGAACAATGGTATCACAAAGAATAAAATTAAACCTAAATGTTGAGTATTAATGGGGAAACATGGAGATTGGTGCATGGTGTTTCCAAAACATCAGTAAAATTTGACCATGTTCTTTAAAGCGTCACTGACATTTTTTTTTTACTATGCATAAAATTGCTCAAAATATATCTCTTTTATCATTCAACTATGTTCATTTTTGCAAACAAAATGATAAATCAATTTAATTTAGCTTTAAAAGTGATTTTAAACTTTGCGCCGTGTTTATTCACGGGAAATCCGATTACACGTGAATGCACCATCTGTGACGTAAAATCGGGCAGAGGCAGTGTGCGTGTGTCTGCTGCTCGCCTGCATATCGCATTTTTTTTTTTTTACTTGAAAAATACCGTTACGTTGTGTCGCATTTGGGTGTTCTATCATCAGTGAACAAGTGAGCCTTTTCACTTTTTCAAAAGATGAAATACTTTGTCAAGAATGCAACAAAGCTGCACCCCTCGGAGCCACTCCTCACCTTAAGGTAAGTCTCATACGGCTGCAGACCTAAATTAGATCCTGCTGTTTCTTGTTCCATCACCCCAACTATTTTCTGCTTCCCAAAATGAAGACAAATAGCTCAAATCTTCACATAGATTGCTAAATTTGTCAGGTTTTAAATTGTCCGCTTAAAGAGACCAGAGCCCTCTGCCCGATTTAAGTCACAGATGTTGCATTCGCATGTAATCGGATTTCCCGTGAATAAACATGGCGTGAAGTTTAAAATCACTTTTAAAGCAAAATTAAATTGATTTATCATTTTGTTTGCAAAAACGAACATAGTTGAAAGATAAATGATATATATTTTGAGCAACTCTATGCATAGTACAAAAAAAAATCATGTCACCCACACTTTAAGTCAAGCTCAAAAAGTTGAAATGATCTGAAAACCTAAATAATAAAAGTAAAAACAGACTAAAGACAAAAGTTCTAAAACTACCATCTCTCACCCTACAACTGAGTAAACCATTTCCATTAACATGCTCCTGCGAGCGTCCCAGTCAAGTTGCAACATTGCCCTGAGCATGCGATGGTCCAAACCCGCTCCCTCCGCTCTCTGGTTCTGCATCGTGCCAAAGCGCTCAGGATTTAGAACCACCGCCGGTGTCCATCTGCACACCGGATTTTAAAACGAGGCTTCGCTGTGACCCGTCTGTCGTGAGAGGCCTCTGGAGACGGAGGGAGAGGACGCTGTGCCAGGAAACATTTACTCACTCACTGCTCCCCACAAGCAGGCCTCACTTTGCTATTCGCCTGTGCAAAACTCTTAAGCATGTTCCCCCCATGTGTACTTCTTCCCATCAATCTGGGCTCTAACGTTTGGCTGAACTAGGTTATTTTTAAGGTAGAATTTTTAATGTTTGCTTGTATTCAGGAGGAATTTTAAGTGTCACCCTGCTGCTGTGTGTTCTGAGCAGAAACAGTCTGATCAGTGAAAATGCGAGGTCAGAATCTGTGTAGCCGACAGTCCTGCCTGTTTGGTTTTAGGCAGCTTACTGTGTGTCAGATTCAGCCAAATCCATTTTTATTCACCATGTGGATTATACGACGGGCTGGCAGGGCTGCTCCTGTGAAACTACAGCCAAGACGCTGCAGGTGGACAGAGTGAAAGCAGAGCATGAAAAATGGTGGAACACCGGTCGTATTTTGAAAATAAATTTGATCTTGTTTGGTTTGTTTTTTTAAATTTGTTGGCCCAGAATGTGAGGGACATGTAAGCGATGCCAAGTCGGTGTTGACATGTGTCGGTTTGGTTCTCTAACGGTCCTTCAGGGGGCGCCGTCACACCGATGATGAGAGGAGCAGTCTGGACCGGTGCCGAGGACGCTCTTCTCAGCCGCCCCATGTGTGTGAAACCTCAGGGTTGGTGCTAACAAGTGATGACCTCAGTGTCACAAACACATACTGGTCAATATAAAAATCTTACAATTAAAAATAAATTATTATACAGTTATTTTACAACAGTCCAAACAATCAGATCATTCACAGGAAGAGGGGCATTCAGAGCTTAACCTCTCTAAAACCTAGTACAGTACCAGGTTTTTGGCACAGTCAGAGTGCAACAAATTTAAGCTCAGTATCAGTAAAATGACAGGCTTACTGCCATTTTTTGCCATCTGCTCATACAAACTCATGTTCGTGCTGCTGTTTATTCCCACTATATTAGGCTTAGTGTATTACTAGTTGATGTTTTTCTTAGTTAGTTCTCGATGTTATTACTGTTTTTCTCTCTCATTTGTTGTTGGATGTAACTGGGACCTCGTGTACATAATCTCGTTTTCATCTCATGTACCACATGCGGTGCAAATGACAATAAAGACTCTCTGACTCTGACTCTGACTCTGATTTTTGAATTTACTACATTTAATTAGCTGTGGCAGCCATCTTGAATAGAGCTGGCTCCTAGAGTTTTATTTTTAATCAGTTCTTGATCTACATTCAGTGAGTTTCCTTCAAATCTGTTCAGTGGATCAGGAATTACAGGTACCATAGTCCCCGACTTACGACGGAGTTCCGTTCCTACGTTGCGTCGTAACTCGAATTTTGTCTTAAGTCGGAAAATATGTCCAAACTGCACCTTATACGTACAATACTGTATTTTACCAAGCACTTAGCCTATCCTAACACAGTACCCTACATAATTAGCGAAAAAACGCATACATTTAGGAGCAATAATGAAGGGAAAAAAAAGTTATTTTACTACTGGGAGCTGGTGGAGTCTTCATCCATCTGTTAGCATGTTAGCTCGGTGCTCAGCTGTAACATCTCTGCCTCGTAAACCTCTGGTCCAAACAATAAGGTCTCCTGTACTTTTCCACGCACGGTCCAGAGTTTTACAGTAAGGTCTGTTAGCATGTTAGCCCCTCCTAACCTACTCTGCCTCCGGTCTGCCTGTAAACAATGAGGTATCTTGTAATTTTCAGCTGTAATCCTCTGCCCTGTAATTTTCCATTGTCGTAGCCGCTAAGGTACACTCTCTCCCCTCCCTCCTGTAAATTTCCGTTGTACTCAGCTGAGTTTCAGTACCATATTTTTTGGTGTAAAAGCGCATAAACCGCGTAACTCAAAACAATGCTTTTCAATGGGAAGGCGTTCGTAACCGCGAAACGTTGTAAGTCGAGGCCGTCGTAAGTCGAGGACTACCTGTAGTTTGAAAACAAACACAGGCAAAATTAAATTGGCTGATTATTGTTACGTATTTGAAAAAATAATCTGAAATGGTTTTGGTGCAATGTGAAGTAATGGTTGTGTTTTGTGCCAACACTCCTGATGGTTACATCTTATAGTTTAGCTGAACACATGCTGTGTGTAAAACATGCTGGGTTACTTTGATGATTGCGGGGTTAAAGCTGTGGTGCTGGTCTGACCAAACACTGGGTCAAAGATTGGACACAGTGTTTGGTCAGAGATGAGTCATGTCATTCTTCACGGTACGCCATTTTAAGTCCAAATCTCACCAAGTTGAACTTGAAAGGACCTTCACTTTAGAATGTAAAAAGTAACTGTTTAAAATAAAATATTTAACCTGGTTAGCTTTGGTGATAACTTTACAGTAGTTAACAGTAGACAATAAGCCTGTCACAATAAACAATAAATCAATTAATTGAATGATAAATTAAAATTATCGACCTCATTGTCATTTATCGGCTTCATCGTTTCTTCGTGTCTCTCTACTGAACACTGGTCCAAATAATAAGGTCTCCTGTACTTTTCCATGCACGGTCCAGAGAACACTGGATGACAAAAGGCTCGACTCTGGTGCTCTTCACTGACTCCTTCCTTTCTCTCTTCTCTTTAGAATCTGTTTAAACCATCCAAAATGTGTTTTTGGATTGATAAAAGCAGCTAAGATGAGAAGTTAAGTTACGAGCTAAGCTATCACGCCAACTTCAGGAAAAAAACTCCATCTTGTCAAAGCGCCAAAATTCACGGTTGAAACCTGTGCCTTTGTGTAAAAAGTTGTTTTTCTCTACAAAAAGAATAATAACAATAGTAATGAATTCAATTTATATTGCACTTTTCATTAATGAAAATCTCAAAGTGCTACAAATTGCAACAAAATTAAACGTCAAATAAAACAAGTGATAAAACAAGTAAAATTAATAACAGTATCAACTAAGATCAAAGATAGAATCATGAGGAGGCAGAGTAGGCTTGCTTAAAAAGAAAGGTCTTCAAGCCGCTTTTAAAGTCAACCAGTGACTGTGGAGCTCAGGCAGTCAGGAAGAGAGTTCCATAGGCGGGGGGCAGCCACACTGAAAGCCCGGTCTCCCATGGTCCTTAATTTGGTTCTCGGAATGTGAAGGAGATTACTGTTCTGTGACCGCAGAGACCGGGTGGATGAATATGGAACAAGAATGTCCTTTAGATAATCTGGTGAAGTTCCGTGTAAGCATTGATGTGTAATGAGAGCAGTTTTGTACTGAATTCTGTAGGCGACAGGAAGCCAATGAAGGTTATGGAGAATGGGCGTAATATGTTCAAATTTACGAACTCTCAACAAAATCCTTGCTGCACTGTTTTGAATATATTGAAGCTTCTGAAGGTATTTACCAGGGATTCCAATAAACAGGGAGTTGCAGTAGTCGAGCCTGGAGGAGACAAAAGCATGGACGAGCTTCTCAGCATCAGAAAAAGTTAGGGATGGGCGAAGTCTGGAGATGTTTCGAAGATGGAAGAAGCAAGTTTTAAACAGAAGCTTAATGTGATTTTCAAATGTAAGATGAGAGTCCATTTTTATTCCAAGATTTGTAACAGAGGTGGAGAGGGGGATGTCTTGTCCAGAAAAGGAAATTGTTGTTATAGTTGATGTTTGTACCTGGTGAGGGGTGCCAATCAGTATGGCCTCAGTCTTGGAGCAGTTTAATTGAAGAAAGTTCTGATTCATCCATGCCCTTATTTCCTCCAGGCAGGTAGAGAGGGCAGTGAGTGAAGATGGAGATGACAATGGGGAAGATGAGGATGCTCCAGTCCTGATGTAAAGCTGTGTATCGTCAGCATAACAGTGAAAATAAAGGCCGAGATACACTTGAGCGTCCTCAGGTACGCCACTCTACGCGCGCATATTGTGCGCATGTGTTTTGCTGCTATACTTCATAAACTATTCAGCTTTGAAACGCTCGCGTTCTCCTTGTTGTAATATGAGCAGCTGCGCACGGAGGGGACTCAACTGAGCTCGCTGATTGGTCACTTGCTGACACGCCTACTGAAATGATTGACAGACAGCTTTCTCAGTCAGCTCATGTAGCTCCTTGAAGACCGCGGCGGTGTTCATGCGGTGTTTCTACTATATATGTTGTAAAAAGTTCTCTCAGAAATAAAAATAATAACAGGGAGTGCTTTTCCTGCAGCACACAGCCCACCAGGGATATTTAAAACATCGCGCACCCAGGTAGGACCTGAATTCATTCATTTCATTCATGGAGTGAACGGAGGAAGAAGTGATTACTTGACTTTAGGCAAAAAAACAAAAGAAAAGGCCCGATCAGCGATAAAGAAGGGGAATTTATTTCATTTGTGTAACATACAAAACAGTCCGGCGCCGGGGAAGTTTATGGTCAGACACCGCGTATTGCGCACGCGGACGTAAAAAAAAAGCTTTGCGCGTACATGCCCTGAGGGGCTACGCGGGGCTACGCTTTTGCCTTGACGTACGTACGCTGCGTATAGGCGTACCGTGAGGACGCTCGAGTGTATCTCGGCCTTAAATGTTGAACTGATTAATAATTTGACCTAAAGGCAGCATGTAAAGGGAAAACAGCAGGGGCCCCAGAACTGACCCCTGAGGGACATCACAGGAGACACAGACTGTCTGGGACGTGGCGTTGCCAAGACTAACACATTCCAGCCTATTGGAGAGGAAAATTTTGAACCAGTCCAGGACAGTGTCACAGAGACCAACCTCCACATGAAAACGGTGGAGGAGGATACTATGGTCCACAGTGTCGAAGGCTGCAGTGAGGTCAAGGAGGACAAGGATGGAAGGAGAACCAGCTGAGAACTCATTTACTGATTTTTTTTTTATTAAAAGTTTTGAGTGAAAAATGTTATGCTAAAGAGTTCAAACCACACCGAGCATCCACAATTTTGAGAACCGAATAAAGGGAGGAGACAGCCCATGTCATGTCAAGGGGCCGGGAGGAGACAGCCCATGTCATGTCAAGGGGCCTCCTTACCATTTTTCTTAAAGACACCCGCTGCTCGCTCATCCATCCTTCAGTTCAAACTGTCTTATACTGCCATATTGTGGTCAAAAAAGGTACTGCATGCATAACAAATTTAAAAAGTCTTCTTAAATTTGACAATAATTACTAATTAGCGTCAAATTTCAAACAATATTATGTATTGCAATAATTTCTGAGACAATCGCCCAGCAAAAATTGTTATTGTTACCTGTCTAGTCTAAACTGGACAGTTTTTTTTTCTCTCTTGTCATGATTAAAATAAGAAATTGGACTTGAAGATTAGAGATATTTTGGTAGATTTTGCATTAAACACTGAGCTGCCGCCGGGCTGCTGCAGTTAACGTTTTCCACTAGAACAAATTAAAACCATTCCACCTCTGTTTGAAGTGGAGAGAACAATGAATGTGTGGAAAACAGTCCATGCATTGTTAGAAATATACTGGTGTTCATGTTTGGTATCTGGGTAAAAAGACAAGTTTCTTTGAAGGATGCATATCACCTGACATCTTCCATCATACAAAGTCTTCTGTTGTGAATTCGTGGAGCTGAAGCCATTTTGGTCAAACCTTAATAATAACATTATGATTATTAATAACCTTAATAATATTATGCTCAGTCTCCTGTACCACAGCTGAGTCTGTGTTGTAAATGACTCAATAACTACTACTGTACATCAAATTTAGCTCAATATCTGTAAAAATCCACCAAGCTAACACTGTTTTTGTGTTTTTAAAGCCAGTTGGTTGTGTTGGTAATTTTCATTTGTGTTAACTCTAAAAGGAAAATGTGCATCCAATGATTAATTTCTGCACATGTTGCTTTAATTTGTCCCGCGTACATGATGTTTTGCTAACAGACAATAAAAAAAAACATGCTCTCACACACAAAAGCAGGCAGAAATAATAGTGAGCGTGGCTTTTTCTGTCATTATTTTCCAGCTGTATAGTTAACAGTCTGCTCAGAAACACAAAAGCTCACCATCAGTCTGACAGTTCTGTTAATGAGTCCGGACTGCAAACATTTCTTTCCCCCGTGGTTTGTAATTCTCTGAGCGCAGAATAACACCAGTATCCGTCTGCTGTCTGGACATCTGTTTAAACAGAGTTTTATCAATAACGCACTGAAGGTCATTGATGCGTCAATAATGTGCACTGATTTGTGGTTATAGAAACAGGCTGAGCGGAGCTGCACGTTGGGTTGAAAACAAGCTGCATACAAATGCCTAAAGACTTGTTTACAGTGACACCATTCATCAGACAACAGGTCTTGATTTGCCACGAGCTCCCGCAGAGTACAGATGCCTAATGGCTTAACAGGTTACGTCCCGGCTCTTGGGCCACAACTGAAATGCCGGTGGCTGCTGGATAGAAACAGATCGCCACCTCAGGACACCCAGTGGAAACTCAGATAGAATCAGCACACCAGCTGAGGCTGCAGAATCAGATTACACTCTGAAGGTCTCAATAACAGGACAGGACTCAAAAAGGAAAAACGTAAATAAATTAGACAAAACAGGGTTGCCCACAGATTGGGTCAATACAAATGGAAATTCTCACGAACCAACACAGTCACATAGCATGTTTGAGTCAACGTTTAAAGAATAATAAAAAAAAAACTTTTCATCAGACATTCAGGCTATTTAAAGGGAACAAGCAGATATTTTTATATGGTTCTGTGCATCACTCTGAACATGGAGCAGAGGATATGGAAAGGTGAGAGCTGTCTGAGGAGCTCAGAAAAAAAAAGATTAGAGATGTTTATGTTAAGGGCCGTAAGACCAAATCCAAGCAGCTTCAAGTACGTCTCACCACAGCTGCAAATATTATTAAAACGTATAAGGCTCAAAAAACTTTGGCCAACCTCCCAGGACACATGAGGAACTGTGACCGCAGGTTGACGAGACAGAAAAAGCTGAAGAAACCATTCAAAAGCATTCAAGCTAGAGCTGGACAATAATTCAATATTGCTATACTGTATATCACAATATAATTTTATTCAATAACGGTGATATGAGTTTAACACATTTTTTTTACATTTTGACATACATTACGATATGATTACAGCATTTCACTGACGCATTTCTTTTTCTGTTCGGGTTGAAGCGGCCACTTCAGTTTCAACCTGAACAGAAAAAGTTGTGACACACTATGTAAGTGCGTGGTGACGTACACCACAGTAGTCTTGTAGTACTCGAGACCGGTCTCAGGATGGTCTTAGTGTTGTCTTGGACTCGGATGCATTTGGTCTTGGTCTTGTCTCGGTCTTGGACATTGAGGACTTGGGATTTTATTTCAAGACCAGTGAAGACCAAAACTGTGGAAATATCACTAAATTGTCAGAATATTGTCCAGTTTATTTGTTAATATCCTTGTTTTTATTAGATGCAAAACATACCGATTCAAATCAAATTGATCAAGTGACTCATTGGCAAATACATGTTTTTGCTATCGCTGTCATGACCACCCCCTTTCACTCGCACGTGGTTCTGTACCAACAGAACTATACAGACAACAGAACATTATGTTGCAACCAGGAGCGAAAGTAAGCCGGTACAATCCGGGACTGCATACCACTAAAATATTCTGCACCGGTCGGCAATGATTTTTGAACAAATACATCTTGTAAAATTAGAAAATGCTTTAAAATGAGAAATAAATTAGGGTTCCTCGTCCGTCAGGTCTAGTAAACATAAGTTTTGTGTCAGTGGGTCACATGACATAAAAATTATTTAGCAAAAAACACTGAATTATTTCTTTATGTAGTTTTGAAAATCTACAAAAGCTGATACATTCACATATTTGCAGTATGCAACTTTCATAAAAACATGTTTTTATAGACGTTACTTGTGTTTTTTTTACATAATTGTTAAAACTGTCACTATGTCCTGACAGTATAAGACAGATAATCTGTGAAAAGATTGAGCTCCAAGACTTGAGGTCTTGATCTCGACTTGGTCTCGGACCCCAAAAGTCTTTGTCTTGTCTTGGTCTCGGTACACTCTGGTCTTGGTCTCGACTTGGTCTCGGACCCCAGAAGTCTTTGTCTTGTCTTGGTCTCGGTACACTCTGGTCTTGGTCTCGACTTGGTCTCGGACCCCAGAAGTCTTGGTCTTGTCTTGGTCTCTGTACACTCTGGTCTTGGTCTTGACTTGGTCTCAGGTTAGGTGGCCTTGACTACAAGACTGCACCACAGCTCGAAGGAGTTAGCGATAGCAGGATAGGCTAAGCTCCAACGTGGTCTTGGTCTTGTCCCGGCCTTGGTACACTCTGGTCTTGGTCTCGACTTGGTCTCGGACACCAGAAGTCTTGGTCTTGTCTTGGTGTTGGTACAATCTGGTCTTGGTCTTGACTTGGTCTCGGGTTAGGTGGCCTTGACTACAAGACTGCACCACAGCTCAAAGGAGTTAGCGATAGCAGGCTAGGCTAAGCTCCAACGTGCGGTAAGTTTTTGCTTCAAAATGAGTACCCATGACCGTCAGAATGTGACTGAACAAGCTGTCACAAGGGAAAAGAAAGCAGATGACATAAGTGATGAGATGACAGACTAATTTGGCGGTGTGGAAGTGGTTCGGCATTCTAAGATCCGATAAAACGGCAGGTTTCAGTGTGCAGCAAAATGTGCCGGAGAGTTGTTCCAACTAGCGGTGGGAACACATCTAACTTGTTTCATCTGAAGAGTTTCCACTCAATAGAATTAGCTGAGAATCACAAGATGAAGCACAATAAAGTTTGAGCCATCGTGTCCCTGAAACAACACCCCCAGCTGTATCAAAAGAGAAACCTATGCAGCAAATGTTTGCTGCATGTGTTAGGTTTTGTTATTGTTTAAAGTTAAAACTATTAATAAAGACAAAGTTTAAAGTTTTATGTTTATTTGACAGTTATTTCAATTTTATTTGAAGGCTAAACACAAATAAAAGGTGAACATTAATGTATGTGTACAGTTTGTAAGTTTTGTCTGAGGCTTTTATATTGTTTATATTGATATCGGAATTATATCGTTATCAACTGAAATTAAGAAATATACAGTGATAAAAGTTTTGGCCATACTGTATCTTCCAGCCCTAATTAACTTTAAAGGTTCAGTATGCAGTTTCTGTAGAACTGCAGCACTTAGAAATATTTTCAACAGGCAAAGCATTCTGATCCCTCCCCCTCAGAGCCATATGTGGCTCTGCCCCCTTGTGGTCTGTTGAATTTCAAATTCAAGCTCTGTTTTTATTGGCTGATTCAAATTCAAGCTCTGTTTTTATTGGCTGGTTACAAACTCTGTTTTTATTGGCTGGAAAATGGCGGGTCACCTTTTCTTTTTAGAAATGCTTATTTACCACCTGGAGAAGCAAGGGGACAATATTTTTTTTTATTTTTTTTCAGAGATTACCTGGCTAACATCAGTCTGTCAGGAGGTAGTGACAGAGTGAAGAAATATGTTCATAAAAAAAGCTACATACTGAAGCTTTAAGGTCGAGGTATGACACTTTATCATCAGAATATTTAGAATCGCGTTGGCCTCAATGGAAACAGACATACTTTTGACAAAAAGACAAAAAAAACAACACATAGGATATCGCCAAACTAGCATGTTAACAACCTTCAAAGTTTCTAAGATGTTCCTGAGACAAAACTGGAATACTTTGCTTCAGTAAGATCAGTTCATTTATCTGTGTATTTATTTATTAGTTGGTACCAATGAACTTATTCATGTGTGAACCTCTTTGCCTTTTTAGAAAATACACAGTCATGTGTTTTTCCATCGCACCTTAAAATACAAAGTGAGGGAGGAAAGAACAGCGTGACAGACCACAGAGATTCATCTTCATTAGGACTTTAAGCTTCACATTAGTTTAGCATTCTCACCAATCAAGAGCTGACACGCATGTATTAAAAACAATCCTCTTTAACAGACAGTTTTTCATAATATATGGTTTATGAAAATTATTTGAGGAAGAAAAAATAAAACAACGAGGGATGTGAGTACAAGTCTAACTGGGTCAGGGACTGGCATGTGAAGAATAGTTTTTTTGACTTGTTTTAGATTTTTGTTCAACCTGGTAATTCAGATTTTTCATTTTTATTTTGTTAAAATGAAATGTATGTGTTCATAAAAAATACTCCCCCACACACAGATATTTATGTGTGTGGGGGGAGTATTTATTTATTTAAGCATATATCTACTGTACACACACACAGAGAATTATGTGTGTGTATGTACAGTAGATGAATGTAAATATGAGTGTGTATTCATTCAACCTTTATTCATACAGGTTAATCCCATTGAGCCTCGGGGACTCATTTACAAGAGAGACCTGATTTTAACAGAGTGATGAAGGCAGTGGACAAGAAAATAATAGACAATCATAAAGGATGCGTGCAAATTATTATTTGTTTAACAAGTGAAAATAAAATGGTATTTAAAAGGAAAAGTAGCAGCAAAAAACAGCTAGGTTGTAAGGTGATGTAGAAAACTAAAAACAGGAACATTTCTGTGCCTTGGCGTTTCCTGGATCCTGTTGACAGCTGCCTGCTACCTGTCACCGGCCTGGGCGCGGGCGTTCGCCCCCACCGCTCCTGCTTCTCTCGTCTCCACCGGCGCGGAGTGAACCTGCAGAGCCTGAAGACGCTGCCCCGGCTGAAGACGCTGCCCTGGGTCCTAGCGCCCGTCAGTTTACAGGCTGCAGTTACTGCCAGAATTGGCCTGGTGAACGCCAGGTCTGTAACAAACAAAACCTTCATCCTGCGGGACTTTTTCACTTCCCATCATTTGGATTTATTCTGCATCACAGAGACCTGGGTCGAGGCTGATGACTCCAGTGTTTTTGTTGAACTTTTACCAGACGGCTGCTCTTATCTGAGCTCCCCTCGGATGTCAGGCCGTGGAGGAGGAACAGCAGTGGTTTATAAAAACAGTTTTAAATGCAAGCAGTGCACTGCACCACCTTCTTTCTCCAGCTTTGAGGTGACTTTATTTGAGGTGGGTCGCTCACACCCCGTGCTGTGCGCTATTATCTACAGAGCCCCCAAATATAATAAGGATTTTTTGAATGACTTTTCTGATTTCCTGACTGGAATAATGATAAACCACGATGCAGTCCTTATTGTTGGGGATTTTAACATACATGTATGCTGTCCAGAGAAACCACTGGTGAAGGACTTTCTGAGCCTCACTGACTCTTTTAACCTGGTTCAGTGGGTGGCTGGTCCCACGCATGAACATGGACACACATTGGACCTGGTTCTCTCTCACGGCTTGTCTGTGACCGACCTGGAACTTTATGATAATGTTATTTCTGACCATAGGCCTGTTTTATTTGATGTTGGTTTGTCCTGTGCTCCAGTTAAAAACTACGTTCCTGCCCAGCGACGTAGAGTTTTTAAACCTTCCACTGCTTGTCAGTTCTCTGCTGCCTTTGAACAGCTCTGTGCTCCATCTGACTCTGCTGCTGACACCGATCAGCTGAGCTCCTGGTTTGACGCCTCCTGTCAAACCATTTTGGACTCTGTGGCACCATTTAAACTGGTGCAACCTAAAGCCAGATCTGAACCCTGGTTCAATGAAAAAACTCTTGCAGCCAGACAGGAGTGCCGCAGAGCTGAACGGAGATGGAAAAAGGATAAACTAGAGGTTTCATTTCACATTTTAAAGGACTGTCAACGTCAGTACCAGATCATTGTTAAAGAGGCCAAAAAACAATATTTGTCAGACATTATCACGTCCAATCACAACAACCTGCGTGTCCTTTTTGAAACTATTGACTCTGTCCTGAAGGCCCCACAACCTGTCTGCCATGAAGCCTCAACTGAACTCTGTAATGACTTCCTGCAGTTTTTTATAAATAAGGTTGTTACCACAAGGGCCCTTATTTCAGCCCCTGCTTTTGACCCCTCCTGCTTGGTCCCCTGCCTGGCTGTGTTCGATAGATTTGAACCAGTGACTCTGACCCTTTTAGAGGATGTGGTTGGCCATATTAAGCCATCAGGTTCCCCTCGTGACCTTGTCCCCCCTCGTCTGTTAAAAGAGGTTTTTTCCAGCATCAGGCAGGTGATCCTTGCTGTTATCAATAGCAGTCTGTCCTCAGGTGTTGTGCCAATAAGTTTTAAACATGCGGTGGTGCAGCCCCTGCTTAAAAAGCCCAGCCTAGACCAATCTGTCTTGGCTAATTTTAGGCCCATCTCCAAGCTGCCTTTTATTTCAAAAATTTTAGAAAAAATTGTGTATTCACAGGTGAAATGTTTTCTGGACGAGCACAACATAATGGAGGTTTTTCAGTCTGGCTTCAAAACTCGCCACAGCACAGAATCAGCTCTAGTCAGAGTTTTTAATGATATTCTTATGGCCAATGATTCTGGTGAACATGTGGTTCTTGTCTTGCTCGACCTAACCGCTGCCTTTGACACAGTGGACCATAACGTTTTAATATCACGTTTACAGCACCAAGTGGGTATCTGTGGTACTGCACTGAGCTGGTTTAGGTCCTATCTGGCAGACAGAACCATGTCTGTGAACATAGCTGGTTCTGAATCCTCCACTGCTCCTCTGTGTTTTGGGGTTCCACAGGGCTCCATTTTAGGTCCCCTGCTTTTCTCCCTTTACCTACTTCCATTGGGATCAATCCTCAGAAAGCATGGGATATTTTTTCATTGTTACGCCGATGATAGTCAGATCTATATGCCACTAAAAAAGAAAGATGCCTCCTCAATCAGGCCACTTCTGTTGTGTCTTGAAGACATCAAAGCTTGGATGTCTTTAAACTTTTTAAATTTTAATGAAAAGAAAACAGAAGTGATGGTGTTTGGTCCTAGTGGCTCTTGTGAACCTTGCCCTGTTGATCTTGGCCCTCTGGCACCACATGTAAAGAAAACAGTTTCTAACTTGGGTTTTAAAATGGACAGTGATTTTAAATTAGATTCCCAGATTGGAGCGGTGGTCAAGACCAGTTTTTATCACCTCAGACAGCTGGCTAAGGTAAAGTCCATCCTTACACAGCAGCAGCTGGAAACAGTAATCCATGCCTTCATCACCTCTCGGCTGGATTACTGTAACGCTCTTTACCTTGGAGTCAGCCAGTCCTCCCTCAGACGTCTCCAGTTGGTCCAGAACGCTGCTGCTCGCCTTCTAACTGGAGTTCATAAGAGGGAGCACATCACCCCCACTCTGGCTTCACTCCACTGGCTGCCTGTTCATTTTAGAGTTCATTTTAAGATTCTTTTATTTGTTTTTAAAAGTTTAAATGGTCTTGCTCCATCCTACCTCTCTGAGCTGCTTCACCCATACTCTCCTGCTCGGTGCCTCAGATCAGCTGATCAGCTGCTTCTGGAGGTGCCGAGGTCCAAACGGAGGCTCAGAGGGGACAGAGCTTTTTCTGTTGCTGCTCCAAAACTGTGGAACGATCTCCCTCTTCCCGTCAGACAAGCTCCTTCACTGTCCAGTTTTAAAACTCTTTTAAAAACACATTTTTACTCACTGGCTTTTAGCACAGACTGATTTTGTTCTGCACTGTTTTATTGTTTTTATTGATCTTAATGTTTTAACAACTGTTTTATTTTTATGTGTTTAAATGTTCTTGATTTTATGTACAGCACTTTGTTGCAGCTGTGGTTGTTTTAAAGGGCTCTATAAATAAAGTATTATTATTATTATTATTATTAGTATTTCTGCATTGGGTTTTGCCAGGAACTTAACCGATGTTTAAAGTCACTTAGAGAGGTCATGGTTGAGAGCTTCAGATCGTTTTGAAAGATATTCCAGGAAACAGGAACGGAGTAGGAGAAGGCCCTTTTGCCAAACTCAGCCCTCACTGACGGAACACTGCAGGTAATAATGTCCTGAGAGCGCACGCTGTAGCTGCACTCACGCAAATACATGTAGGAGGAGATTTATGAAGGCAGCAGACCAAGAAGTGATTTAAAGATGAAAATCAGAGTCAGAGTCAGAGTCAGAGAGTCTTTATTGTCATTTGCACCGCATGTAGTACATGTGATGAAAACGAAATTATGTACACGGGGTCCCAGAATACTAAGAACTAAGGATGAACCGGGAGCTCGTGAAGCTGCGGCTGCTCTGAGCGCGGCCATCTTGCTTTTTGCTTTTTTTTTAGAAAATGTATCAATGAGAGAGTCTGTGTGAATTTAATGATGTCCAGTTAACCAGTGAATGCAGGGTGCAATGACGGGTACGATAATCACAGCCAGGTATGAATCAGTGCGCCGTGGTAGACAGCGTCCAGCATCTGCAGGGTGCTTGTAGGAGCATTCATGTAAATAATGTCACCGTAATCAATGGAGGGAAGGAAAGTCACAGATACAAGGCATTTCCTAGCATTCAGAGTCAGAGAGGATCTGTTTCTGAAAAAGAAACCCAGTTTAACTTTCAGTTTTCTTACTAGGTTTTCCATGTGAAGCTTAAAAGAGAGATGCGAATCGACCAAGATAGCCAAATATTTGTAGGAATCGATAAACTCAATAGGGACACCATTCGAGGACAAAATCAGAGGAAGAACTGCTGGGACCAACTTCCTGTTTGAAAACAGACTCCCTTTGGTTTTGTCTGCGTCTAGGAAAAGTTTGAGACAGAACAAATCTGACTGGACAATGTCGAAAGCAGATTGCAAAAGCTGGAAAGCCTTAGCAACTGTTTTAGCTCAACAGTAAACAACTGTGTCGTCAGCATAGAAATGTATGTATGCAACAAAAATGCTCTGACCTACATTACCTATGTATCTTGTAAAGAGGGTGGGTCCTTAGACTGAGCCTTGTCGTACACCATCGTTGACTGGAGGGAATACTATCATGTTGAACTTGTTGCTTCCGATCTGAAAGATAATTAGAGAACCAACCAATGGTATATTCTGAGAAACCAATTCCTGAGAGCTTATGACAAGATTTCATAATCCACCAGTGTCAAAAGCTTTAGACAGGTGGGTCTAAGAAAAGTGCAGCAAAATAATCCTTAGCATTCAGTGCTTATATACTAAATACATTGCCTGTGTACTGCCTGACTGTTGATTACTTTAGTGGCAAACTGGTAAAGGTGTCAAGTATGAATAGATTTAATTACTAGTGTTAAAATGTTAATGTAATTATATAAATTGATTTTTTGCATATCTCACATTTTCCTCAACCACTTTACTGCAAATATGCAGAGATAACTGAATTTGCACCTCATCCTTAGACGATCTCTTCACTGTTTGTTTCAGCTATACCTCTGTATAGCCTCAGTGCTGAAGAGTGAAACCCAGAAATCTTTAAAAGGTCAGGCTGGTATTGAGGACACACCGAGACAAACCTGAACAGTGCAGGCTGTCTGCAGATGACTCATGCTTGTCTCCTTTTCTTAAATTCACCACTAATTTACTGCCTGAAGCTGTTTTAGCTCCAGTTTCTGGTTTGGGTCAGGACACAACCCACCCATCTTTAATGCTTTATTTCAGCCTGCATTCCAGCTGTTTTTCTGAGATTTGACTTTCAGTAAACAAATCATTGCGCATACCCAATCACGTGCTTTCAGGTCACATTTACATATATTAGTTTGACAACCTGTAGTGGAGCACTCAAAGCTGCAATCTTTTTTTTCTCTCTCTCTCTCGTGGATGAATCCTTTTGAAAAATGAATCTTTCTTTGAGGTAGGAGAACTTCAGGGAGATTTTATGAGTCTGTCAGGGCTGCACTGAGGGATGTTTCTGAGGCCGTATTTGTTTCTCTGCAGCCAGAGCTCGAGGCAGTGCTTCAATGACCCCATCAATCCCCAGACAGTAACGATCCCCCTCCATGTGATCAACAATTTAAAAAGTTATCTTACCTTGATCAATAGTGAATCAATAAGGCAAACAGAAAGGATGACAACATGAAAAACAATTACTTAATACAATGGTTGTTCAGCCTTGAGTTACAAGCAAAAAGTAGCCGAGCTGTCTGCAAACTGTACATACAACATTCATATCCTGCGTGTATATATATATATATACACACACACACACACACACACACTCAC
>JBBPBX010007466.1:5966-16903 GCA_038048925.1 Garcialebias charrua
TCCAGAGTCCTGAAATGATGACAGAATGTTTATTCAGCTGTGCTCCTCTGAAAAGTCTGTGGAATTCCTTAGTAGAAGGGTTGAGGGGTCAGGTTTACAAAACTTTTCCAGGCGTGTTTAGATAAGACGGCCTGTCAAGGCCAGTCGGGAGCCAAATGTCAGATAAACACGATTGTTTTGGGGATAGGCAGAACTTTAATGACATCTACCTTCAGTCTATGTTGGTCCACTCGCTTCCGAAATGTCCAAATTAAAATGACCACACCAATGGAACGTGCCTGAGAAAATCCCAGAGATCTAATCCATTCTGCCAAAAGTCTGGGTTCTCGAGACATGAACCAAGCATCATGTAAGGCAGGCAGCCTGACCAGGTCCAGATTTGCTGCCGACGTCTTCCTTGTGTGTTGATAGACCAGGAACCAGCCGAATCCAAAAAGCAGGAACCAGTTATCATAAATCCAATTAAATATGCATCCTTAAGATCCACAGATGACAGCAGAGATAGACACATCATCAAGTCTTCCAAGTCGATGAGATATCCAGCTGTGTGCATGCCAACAGGGCAAATCGGCTCGCCTACAGCCTGTCTTCTTGTTGAAGAAATGTTATCAGTTGTGTTGAGGGACCAACTGACCAAATTGAAGTCCATAGTTATGATTCTGAAGATTTTGTAGAAGAGAGGCTCTCTAACAGTTTCACAGACAAGACAAAGCAAAAGCAAAGCGGAGACTGAGAGGAAACGTCCGCCCTTGAGAAGAGCAAGCGTTGAACAGACAGACCATCTAGTTTACATGTATTTCATGAATGAACGAATGACCTAGACTGAAGAGGTCCCTGAACAAAACTCAGTATGTCATTGAAGAAACTCTTACCACATCTTTTAAGATACACACACATATCAAAACATTGGCATTTTTGTTGTCTTTCCAGGAGTATTTCTGGTCTGGCTATAGGATTTTATTTTTTTCATGAGGTGCTTCAGAATGCAGAAAACAACCATTTAGACATTGTAGGAGTGTTTAACTCATCACATCTTTGACATATAGAGCTGTAAAAATGTGAAAAGTCACAGGAGTGTGAACCAAACTCTTGTCTCATTCACAGTTCAAGAATTTCTTCAAAATACCTCCTGATTCATGCTCAGTAATCTAAGAGGTAGTCCCCGATTTACGAGCGAGATCCGTTACAACGAGGCGCTCGTAAACCGGAAATCTCGTAAATTGGAACGGTTGCCATGTCTCTCGTAAGTCCGGAATTTCGCTCGTAAATTGGAACGGTTTCGCTAGCGCGACTACAAACACTCGTTTTTCATCAAAAAACTGCTTATGAGTGCATAAAAATGATCGGAAACGTGTGTCCACATGTTTAGCTAACGAACTGTGGTGAAAAAACACATGAAAACTCAGTATTTTTTGCGTTTTTTCCAAAAATTCGCCAGCTCGTAAGTCTGGAACCTCGTAGATCAGAGCGCTCGTAAATCGGGGACTACCTGTAGTCCCCGATGACATGTAGTCCCCTGTAGATTATCCTACAAAGTTAAGTCAGGTCCTTTGGACGATTTCTTTTTGTTGAAACGTTTTGTCCTTCATCCAAATGTCTTCATCAGTCCGAGGAGCCACCACAAACTGCACCTTCACATAGTAGGTCAACCAGTTTGATGGTGTTAAGATGGTTTCTGGAGTCCCCCCTCTCCCCCGACAACTCATTTGAGACAAAACATTTCTCTTTTTTTCAAATTACATTATAGTTTTTACACAGCAGCTATTTGTTTGAACCACAATAGTGCCACATCGACCTCTTCTGCATATGTGTCTTTGCACTGTCCCCCCCCTCACACACACACACACACACACACCGCCACCACCACCACACACACACCTCTGACCTGACTTCAGGAACACACATTTAGAAATACATGTAAACTTAGATTGTCTGTCTTTTAGCAACATATCTCCTGAACAGCTTGTTGTTTTTGTTTGAATCACACAGAAAGTAATCCTCACATGTATCTCTAGAACTGATTAATGTTTGGAGCCATTTTGGTTCAAGATAGCTGTCACAGCTACCTCAGAAAACACTAAGTTAGCTATAACTCATTCATTCATTATATAGCTGGAATTTTGCATGGCTATAGGCTGCTGACAGCAAACCCCAACACATAATACTGTCAAATCAATTTTTTTAAATGGGTGCAACATGGCAGTCCCCATCAATTTCTCCAGAAACTTTCTAATTTTATATAGTACTCATGGTAACTGTAGGAGACAGGTACAGCCAGTAGTACAGAACCATACGGTGCCACCAGATGTAAGATGTGAAGGGCTTACCCTGTCACAAACTTAATTTACTTATTCAGGACTAGTTCAAGTCAAGAACAACAATTATTCATTTATTCACGGATTCTCTTCGTTTTGGGTTAAACAAATATCTTGTGTGACCAGATGAGATATAAGTGACATGAAACGTTGATTATATTTGACCCATCAAGGAAATGGAGTCATTTATTAACAGATCATTACATTACATCATACATGTACAGTACACTGATTGATTGATTTCAACTTCCTATAAATTAGACATCATCAGATGGAAATCATGCGTTCATAATTTCTACTATTCGACGTGTATTTAAGGAACAACAGATAAAGTAACGAGATGGTAAATTACTTATATCTGAATGCACTTTTAACTTCATGTTACTGGCAAAGATGGATAAGAGAATAGGAGGGAAAGAGAGAGGGGGAGTTATCTTGAGTGAGTTTTAACCAGGAATGACACGCTCTCCGTGCGACAGCCAGCTAAACGCAGGTACGTTGGTAAACCAATCAGCGACTCTTTACCTTGTGACGGTCAGTCAAGAATGGAGGTTTCCTTGACGTCCGAGAAGGTCAGTCTGTTTACCATTCAGCGTCTCCTAGTGTCCGCCTTGATCGACTGAAGTAGCGGCAGTTCCGGTTGGATTTCAAAATAAAATATTCCTCAGAGGAAATTTTTATTAAAAGGTTTGGAGCTTAACGCTCGGTTGGATATACCGCGAACGTGCTGTAATCCGAACTGATGACGAGGTCGTTGGCTCATGACCAAACATCCAACAGCTCAAGAAAGTCTCATCTGAACTCTCCAACACACTGAAGAGTTCAAGGAAGTTAGAGCTTTTAAAGAGAGCTTGACTTTCTGATACTTGGTCCTTCCCGATTGGTTAGTTCAACCAGGAAATGGGAGGAGATTAGTGGAGTAGGAGGAGGAAAGGAGTGTTAGAAAGTAGACACCAGGTTTTGATATAAACTGATTAACTGTCTTAACACTTCAAAACAAATACTGAAAAGTTCATGTTGACCTGTCACTTGGATTAAACAGAGTCATTTGATTATCAAAATATTGAACATGATAATGATAATACAATAACACAAGGTTATTCTTTGATTATTTGAATTAGAACAAAAAATAAAAAGTCTCTTGGTGAGATAATTTGTGTCCTGAATTCAAATTAATGGTACAAAAAGTGTTCATGTCCTCTCTTGAAGGTTTTACAAGAAAGAGGTGTCTCACTGACAGTTTTCAGAGAAATGGGGTATACTACTACAGTAACCTTCTGTCATTTAACCTAATTAGTTGAAAAATACTCTTCAAGCAGTTTCCTTATTTGTAAAACTTTTTACATTATGTTTTTTGTCTCTGTCCTAACATTTTTTATGTTTTGCAGAAAATAAATAAATAAATAACAATAATAATAATAATAAAATTCAAAACTACTTTTTTTTCCTTATTTGTAGTTTTCTAATTTATTAGCTTAAACTGATATATTTAATACATTCCAATGGGTTTATATGGTTTGCAAACCATTGCATTTCATTTACCGGTATAGTACAGTTTACACAACGTCCCAACTTTGTAACGATTTGTATAACATAGCATTGAAAATACACTGAGCCTGTATTCTGAAGTAAATGTGTTTGTTTGTAGATAATAGGATTGGACTTTGTACTTGGCAATGATGACATGTGGCCCCTGTTGCTTGGTCTGTCTGGAGCTCCAGCATTATTACAGTCGATTCTGCTGCCGCTATGTCCGGAAAGCCCACGGTATCTTTACATTGTGCTGGGCAAAGAGCAAGAAGCCCGGAAAAGTGAGAATTACACACACACACACATACACATACAGTAGTAACTATTCTTATTACCAGTGATAAAAACCATTAGATATAATGTTATTCATTCAATTATTTATTTATTTTGCAATGGAGCAATATTTTTTAAGTTGAAAAGGTTTTACTCAGGTAAAAAGTAACACATTATTGTGTGAATTTTTCCAAAGTATTTGTTGTAATCCTTTTTTCCCCATACATATTACACATGTAACTCATTTAGCAGTATTTGTTATTTTTCAGCAATTCATATGTCAAAACATTCAGCTCATTCAGGACATTATAATAAATAAATAAAAATTACTTTTCGAAATATTTAGCATTTTAAGCCATGTTTTTCTCATTGAACATGAATAGAGCTCTCCACATCCTTCCAATGCTTTACTGTTTAAACCCTTTTACTGCTCATTTCCCTTTTTTGGTATAGTTCAGCTTTTTTCTACTTCTTTGTTTTATTAGCTGCCTTCAGCTTCTTCCTGCTCCTTTCAGCATTTTTCCTGCAAGATTAAACCTTTTTAGGTATTTCTCTACTAATTTTAACCTTTTAGTCGTGGTTTTAGACAAGGCGCAGCCCAAAGACCCCTTATGATGAGTTCAATTAATGGAAACAATGTTCCCTCGCCCGGACGCGGGTCACCGGGGCCCCACTCTGGAGCCAGGCCCGGAGGAGGGGCACGTTGGCGAGCGCCTGGTGGCCGGGCTTTTACCCATGGAGCTCGGCCGGGCACAGCCCGAAGAGGAGACGTGGGTCCCCCTTCCCATGGGCTCACCACCTGTGAGAGGGGCCAAAGGGGTCGGGTGCATTGTGGAATGGGTGGTGGCCGAGGGCGGGGACCCTGGCGGTCTGATCCTCGGCTACAGAAGCTGGCCATTGGGACATGGAATGTCACCTCTCTGGTGGGGAAGGAGCCTGAGCTAGTGTGTGAGGTTGAGAGGTTCCGGCTAGAAATAGTCGGACTCACCTCAACGCATGGCTCTGGCTCTGGAACCAGTTTCCTTGAGAGGGGTTGGACACTCTTCCACTCTGGAGTTGCCCCTGGTGAGAGGCGCCGAGCAGGAGTGGGCATACTTGTTGCCCCCCATCTTGGTGCCTGTACGTTGGGGTTCACCCCGGTGAACGAGAGGGTAGCCTCCCTTCGCCTACGTGTGGGGGGACGGGCTCTGACTGTTGTTTGTGCCTATGCGCCAAACGGCAGCGCAGATTACCCACCCTTTTTGGAGTCCTTGGAGGGGGTATTGGAGGGTGCGCCTCCTGGGGACTCCCTTGTTCTGCTGGGGGACTTCAACGCTCACGTGGGCAATGACAGTGAGACCTGGAGGGGTGTGGTTGGGAGGAACGGCCCCCCTGATCTGAACCCGAGCGGTGTTCTGTTGTTGGACTTCTGTGCTCGTCATGGATTGTCCATAACGAACACCATGTTCAGGCATAAGGGTGTCCATATGTGCTCTTGGCACCAGGACACCCTAGGTCGCAGTTCGATGATCGACTTTGTTGTCGTCTCATCTGATCTGCGGCCGCATGTCTTGGACACTCGGGTGAAGAGAGGGGCAGAGCTGTCAACTGACCACTACCTGGTGGTGAGTTGGCTCCGATGGTGGGGGAGGATGCCGGTCAGACCTGGCAGACCCAAACGTATTGTGAGGGTCTGCTGGGAACGTCTGGCAGAGTCTCCCGTAAGACGGAGCTTTAACTCCCACCTCCGGGAGAGCTTTGAACACGTTCCGAGGGAGGCGGGGGACATTGAGTCCGAGTGGGCCATGTTCCCGCCTCTATTGTCGAGGCAGCTTATCGGAGTTGTGGCCGCAAGGTTGTTGGTGCCTGTCGTGGTGGCAACCCTCAAACCCGGTGGTGGACACCGGCGGTGAGGGATGCTGTCAGGCTGAAGAAGGAGTCCTATTGGGCCTTTTTGGCCTGTGGGTCCCCGGAAGCAGCTGATGAGTACCGGCAGTCCAAACGGCATGTAGCTCGGGTGGTTGCTAAGGCAAAAACTTGGGTGTAGGAGGAGTTCGGAGAGGCCATCAAGAATGAACTTCGTATGGCTTCGAGGCGATTCTGGTCAACCATCTGGCATCTCAGGGGGGGAAAGCGGTATGCCACCAACACTATTTATAGTGGGGGTGGTGTGCTGCTGACCTCAACTCGGGATGTTAGGAGTTGGTGGGCAGAATACTTCGAAGACCTCCTCAATACCACTGGTACATCTTCCACTGAGGAAGCGGAGCCTGGGGACTTTGGGTCAGGCTCTCCGATCTCTGGTGCTGAGGTCACCGAGGTGGTTAAAAAGCTCCTCGGTAGCAGGGCCCCAGGGGTGGATGAGATTCGCCTGGAGTTTCTTAGGGCTCTGGATGTTGTGGGGTTGTGTTGGCTTACGCGACTCTGCAATATTGTGTGGACATCGGGGGCAGTTCATCTGGATTGGCAGACTAGGGTGGTGGTTCTCTTATTCAAAAAGGGAGACCGTAGAATGTGTTCCAACAATAGGGGGATCACACTCTTAAGCCTCCCTGATAAGGTCTATTCAGGGGCTCTGGAGAGGAGGGTCCGTCGGATAGTCGAACCTCGGATTCAGGAGGAGCAGTGTGGTTTTCGTCCTGGTCGTAGAACACCGGACCAGCTCTACACCCTCAGCAGGGTCCTGGAGGGTGCGTGGGAGTTTGCCCAACCAGTTTACATGTGCTTTGTGGACATGGAGAAGGCATTTGACCACATCCCTCAGGGGGCCCTGTGGGGGGTACTCCGGGAGTATGGGGTACCAGGCCCTTTGATACGGGCTGTTAGGTCCCTGTACGACCGGTGTCAGAGCTTGGTTCACAGTGCCGGCAGTAAGTCGAGCTTGTTTCCGGTGAGAGTTGGACTCCGCCAAGGTTGCCCTTTGTCACAGATTCTGTTCATAACTTTTGTGGACAAAATTTCTAGGTGCAGCCAAGGTGTTGAGGGGATCCGTTTTGGTGGCCTTAGGATTGCTTCTCTGTTTTTTGCAGATGATGTGGTCCTATTGGCTTCATCAGGTTGTGATCTACAGCTTTCACTGGAGCGGTTTGCAGCCAAGTGTGATGCGGCCGGGATGAGGATCAGTTCCTCCAAATCCGAGGCCATGGTCTTGAGCCGGAAAAGTGTAGAGTACCCTCTCCTGGTCGGGGAGGAGGTCCTGCCCCAAGTGGAGGAGTTTTGTAAGTATCTCGGGGTCTTGTTCACGAATGATGAAAAACTGGAGCGTGAGATCGATAGGCGGATAGGTGCAGAGTCGGCAGTGAAGCAGGCGCTGTCGTGGTGAAGAGAGAGCTGAGTCAAAAGGCAAAGCTCTCAATTTACCGATCGATCTACATTCCCACCCTCATCTATGGTCATGAGCTTTGGGTTGTGACCGAAAGAACAAGATCTCGGATACAAGCGGCTGAAATGAGTTTTCTCCGCAGGGTGTCTGGACTCTCCCTTAGAGATAGGGTGAGAAGCTCGGTCATCCGGGAGGGACTCAGAGTAGAGCCGTTGCTTCTCCACATCGAGAGGAGCCAGTTGAGGTGGCTCGGGCATCTGGTTAGGATGCCTCCTGGACGCCTCCCTGGTGAGGTGTTCCGGGCATGTCCCACTGGGAGGAGATCCAGAGGAAGACCCAGGACACACTGGAGGGACTATGTTTCTCGGCTGGCCTGGGAACATCTTGGGATTCCCTCGAAGGATCTGGCCCAAGTGGCTGGGGAGAGGGAAGTCTGGGCCTCCTTACTTAGGCTGCTACCCCTGCGACACGACCCCCGATAAGTGGAAAATAATGGATGGATGGATGGATGGATAGAACAATGGTGTCCAATCCTAATCGCCATGGGCCACTTCCCTAAATGCTTTGGTTGTTTTCTTGCTCCAACACATCTGACTAAATAGTTAATTTACTTATTCAGATATCCTCAAGTTTAGCAAAACCCCAATAATTATCCATTTGTATAAATCAGGAATGCTGAAGCAGAGAAACATCTAAAACATGTTGGATGGTTTTCCTAGAGAACAAGGACTGGACACCACTGATCCGAGGATGGTCTTTACAAAGTTTTGGCAAGGTCTTTGGGGGCTTACTAAGAATGAAATGGGTTTCCCAACATGTTCAATGGAGCTTGATAAGTTGTGGATAAAGGTTTTGTGCATGAAAAAAAATTCCATTGCAAAGATGTGGTGTTTTATCTTCATGGTGACAACATAACTGGTCTTGTGAAGCTTGAGGAAGCCTGTTGGCATCAGTGAGATCTTATCTATGACAAGGGTCATCAGAATTTGAAGCAAATTTTTCCATGCTGGTCTTATGCTGAGGCCACAACTGAGGTCTTGACAATGGAAACAACCTAGTGTAGGGTGTGATTTTCTCACATGCATCTCTATACCACCAAGGTCCAAGAAGATTACGTCAGGGCATGTAAAAAGTGATGCGTTGAGTCTTGGAGGCACATAAATAAAGACTATTTGCTACGCACAAACAGGTCTTCTAAGTTCCCTACGATCCAACCATGTTCTACAAGGTTGTGTCCAGGATGATGGAGAAGCTTCACTAACATCCATCCATTTTCTTCACTTGCTTTTCTGTGCAGTCGGAGTTGGTTGCTATCTTCTGTCGTCACTGGGTTAGGGCTTGGCTAAACCCTGGATAGGCCGCTTGTCCATCACAGGACCCCCACCAACATATCTCATTACATCCTTTTATTTGTGTTTATATGTATCTATCCCATGTGTGCACACAATAACCCATTTTCAGAAGGTAACCCCGACTGCAAAGCCACAAATCGGAGTTAAATATTGATCACCATTCCTTTGCACCTCTTTGTCTCCTCCCTCAGCAGGAGGAGACAGACAGTGCAGAAGGAGCAAAGGCATTGGTCATGAACTTGGAGCCCCCTCCCCCCCATTAAAAACACACACTCTCAGACCTCCTCTGCATCACTCCATCGGTACCCATCCTTATCCCCACCCTAACCCGACACTCTCCTCCCCTCTAGCTATGTCTGCAAGCGTTCCCATGGCAACTGTCGCACTGCCTGCCTAGCAACAAGCTTTATCCTTTCATTGGGAAAAAAACCGAGGGGGGACAGAAAAAGCGAACTAGGGGGATGTGGGGGTTGCATATTCATTTATTCATTTATGTTTTGATGGGCGTGTGAGGCTCGTACTGTAACAGCAGCACGTTGCAGTGAATTCATTAACTCAGAATAGCTTCTTCTTTCTGCTCCACATCTGCAGCAGCTGTTTCAGCTTTTAGTTTCACCACGTTCTTCCTCCCTTGGTCATTTGTTGCTTACTTTACAAAATAAAAGCCTTAAAAACAGTTATAAATGTCAACGGCTTGTATATCTGTAGTACAAGAACCAAGTTCACCTCTAATGCCTCAGGAATAAAATATCCTCAAAATGTTTCAAATTATCAAAATGCATTCATATTTTGTAATAATATAATATACTGCTCAAACATAAAAAATGTGCTTTATCAAGATAATGCATGCTGTTTAAGGTAAAGGTCATTAAACTTTTCGCTTTTTGTTGCTCCGTTTAATTGTGACAGGAAATCACTTTTTGATCTTTTGTATTGAATGATTTTACTTTATTTTTGTTTCTTTACGTAGAGCAAATACTATTTAGTTCTTATAGAGTGTACACAAATAGGCTGGATCTAAAATTGCCAACAAGTCATGTAATGTGTGTAATTCATGCTTATATTGTGCTGATGATGTTGCACCATGAGGAAGGGAAAGCTAATGCTGCCCTCTGCTGATGCTAGGAAAGTCAGATTTGAGGTCATTGGTTTAGATTTTCAAAAAACAATACAGTGATGTTTAAAGTGACCCAGTACAGAAATGTATTGTTTTTATCATCTTTAATTAAAACAGTGAAAAAAATGTGTATAAAAAGAAAAACTTTGACCACAAAGTCATATTTCTTGTGGCTGTTGGATTTGATTAAACCCATTGTGTTTGTTACGTCAGCTCAAAGTCTCGTCCAGCTGGTGTGAATGAAACTCTTGTTTAGAACAGAAAAGTTAAGTAAGAGCAGACACACTCAGATACACATGGCTGATAGTCGCCGCCTGTGGGGCTACAAGGCTACCTCTCCTCATCGACTGTTTCAGCACTTTGTCTTTGTCTTTTTACAAGTATTTACCTTTCCTGTAATAATGTTTCATCACGTTCTCTCACATTCTGTTACATCAATAACAGAGAGGTCAGGGATCAGGTCATGTTTCACAAGTTTTTCTCTCAGATGTTCAGGGTGGATTCTGCTCATGTGTGGCTGCTTATGTAAGTGGATGATTGGTTTTGTCAAAATGCCACGAGACATGGAGCTCATTCTTTGAATTTATGCACATCACTGTTAGAGGAACTCCTGCAAGTTTTCCTCTGGTGCAGTGGGTTATCACAATGTCATGAAAAGAATAAAATGTGATTTTAGTGCCTGTGAGATCTGGATAAGTATGAAAAGAGAGAGTATGGGAAACAAAAGTGATTCCAGATTGATTGTCCTGATGCACGCTCAATAATCCAGGTAGATCAATCTAACAGGTAGAGTCAGGTCATCTGGACGGATTCTTCTTGTTAAAACATTGAAACCTACTTAGATATTTACAGATTATTACCCATTGCATTTTTTTAAACATTAGCTTTTGGACTTCAGCCA
Source organism: Garcialebias charrua (assembly GCA_038048925.1). Lineage (NCBI taxonomy): Eukaryota > Metazoa > Chordata > Actinopteri > Cyprinodontiformes > Rivulidae > Garcialebias > Garcialebias charrua. Next base: position 16,756 of record JBBPBX010007466.1, read on the forward strand.
AATGTACTAGGATTTTTGTATTATATGCTATTAGTAGCAAAGAAGGGAAAATAACATTTATTATGGTATAAGTTTATCCTAAAAAAATGCACTGTAGAGTCAAAAATAAAATCTTAAAAAGGGCTTTTTATTGAAAAAAATAATTTTT
>JBBPBX010007466.1:24504-35550 GCA_038048925.1 Garcialebias charrua
AAAAAAAAAAAAAAAAGTCCATAAGAGGTGGTTATACAACTGCTTCTGGAATTTTTTGATAAAACTTTATAGAGTTCATATTGTTTTTATGATTCGAAAATGAGTGTAAGACTTGTTTAAAGTTTCAGAATGGATCCATGGATGCTGGGTTAGTTTGAGAAAACAGGATTTTCACAATTCCTTGCTTTTGTTTTCATAATAACTAAAGTCTGATATGACCTTTAAAGGTGGGGTGACATGATTTTTTTTACTATGCATAAAATTGCTCTCTATAAATTGCTCAAAATATATATATATATATATATATATATATATATTATCATTTAAATATGTTCGTTTTTGCAAACAAAATGATAAATCACTTTAATTTTGCTTTAAAAGTGATTTTGAACTTCAAGCCGTGTTTAATCATGGGAAATCCGATTACACGCGAACGCACCATCTGTGACGTAGTGAGAGGCAGAGCTCTGGGCTTGTCACAGTGCGCGCGTGTGAGCAGCTCGACATGAAGGTCAGTCTGATACAGCATCAGACCTAAATTAGATCCTGTTGTTTCTTGTTCCATCACCCAAACTATTTTCTGCTTCCCAAAATGAAGACAAATAGCTCAAATCTTCACATAGATTGATAAATTCGTCGGGTTTTAAATTGTCCGCTATTAAAGAGACCAGAGCCCTCTGCCTCACACTACGTCACAGATGGTGCGTTCGTGTGTAATCGGATTTCCCATGATTAAACACGGCTTGAAGTTCAAAATCACTTTTAAAGCAAAATTAAAGTGATTTATCATTTTGTTTGCAAAAACGAACATATTTAAATGATAATATATATATATATATATATATATATATATATATATATATATATATATATTGAGCAAATTTTATGTATAGTAAAAAAAATCCTGTCACCCCACCTTTAAAGCACTTGTTAGATTTACCTGACTGAGTTGCATCAACTAGTTCCTCTAAACCTGGTAGTTTCAGAGTGGAAACTGATGATCGTTATAAATAACTCATGGATGTCAATGATTTCAAAATTTCCCGAAAGCACTAAAAACCAAAACAGCTCAAAGTTTGTTATGAACTTCAATTATGTTTATTTATTTATTTTGTTGTATTTAGTTTTTTTAATATGGGAAGTGGTGGTGCAGAGGGTAGAGAAGGTGGGCCTGTGATCTGTAGGTCACTTGTTCAACTTCCTGAATCGACAACATCAAAATGTGGGTGGGAAAGGTGAAGCACCCACACCTGTCTCCAACATTTGTCCCACTCTTGGCTCTTGAGCAAGGCCTTTAACCCCCACTCTCTGCTCCCCTGGGCACCCCACATGGGCGTAGCCAGGATTTTATGAGGGGTGGTTCGTTTAAAGAAAAAGTGGCCCTGGAAAGAGCAACACGCCTTGGTGGTTCACTGGAAGCGCGTCGGGTTGCCACTCCAAACTTTCTCTGAACTTGGGTTCGATCCTCACTTGGTTGCAGAGGCGGTCCTAGCCTATTTGGCACCCTGTGCNGTGGGGGTCCTCTCCCAGAAAATTTTGAATAAAGTAGATGCCATTTCCTGCATTCTGGTGTATTTTAATGGGTTGCTCAACATCTAGTTTTACCTACATATATAAACTACCGTATTCAATAAATGGTAAATGGAGCTTACTTATAGCAACTCATTCTCACTCCCTACTCATCATATATTGATGCTTATTTGACCCCCGAACCCCAGACAAATCAAATAATGATGAGAAGAGGCGACCCGACGAATCAAGTATGTGACGCGGAGGGACCCTGAGCCCAAGCATCAATATATGATGAGTAGGGAGTGAGAACATGTATAGCGCTTTCCAGCCCCCTTTGAAGGGCCCCAAAGCGCTTCACAGTATCAACCATCCACCCATTCATACACACATTCATACACCGGTAGTGGTAGACTGCCATGCACTGCGCTACCTGTCCTACCGGGAGCAACTCGGGGTTGAGTGTCTTGCCCAGGGACACAACGAGGTATGCCGTGACCGGGGATCGAACCCGAGACCTTCTGGTCATGAGCCGGCTGCCCTGCCTCTACACCATCTCGGCCCCTCAATAAGTATTTAGAGTTAATGGCAGAACAAGAAGTAGCCTGAGACAAACATGTAGCATAAACACATTATGAACATTACTCAAGAATGGTTTCTATAAGAACATTATCAAATATTTTATATGAACAGTAAGATACTAGCAATAACAGCATTGGACAGTTGAACCCGGAGGCCTCCACCTCTGTTTAATGATGGACGGTTTCTTTTCACAAAGATGGCCTCCTTTACTCCTCTCTCAAACCATCATTCCTCTCCATCAAGGAGGAAAGATGACTGAGTTTGTCACAGCTCCTCAGACTGAAGAAGTCTTTTTGATACAAAGAAGAATCTGTCCAGAGGACTACATTTACTGAGCCTGCATCAGAACAATTATCTGTAAAGATTTAGCACATTTGATATGGAAAACACATTTTGACTTAACCAATTAATATATTTTCAATGGTAAAATATGCAGGCTTATTTCATATTACTTTCATACTATTCCCTTTCATTGCTTTATGTATTTATTATCTTACTTTTAATGATAACAATGTCACTACTGTCGTTTAGAAAGTGTTTATATTGGAACTAATGTTTGTTCACACAGAGTTAGAACAGCTCACCTGTTCCTTCATACTGACAGGAACAATCCCCTCATCACTCCTGACACTAAATCACGTTTAAAAAATTGTCATAACTGCACAAATCTCCCCTTTTTACAAAGACTTATGATCAATTCAGGCCAATTTCATTAAAGGGTTATCTAACATTTCAGGGCACTTTTCATATAGAGCAGGTCTTCATCCAGACTCATATAATATTATTTAAATTATTTAACAGTATGTTATGTCACAATGCTACACACCACAAAATTCATTGACTTGATAATTAACTTGAACGGTGTTTTGCAGCAAAATTCAACAGCATGTCTTACCTGTTTGATCTCTCATTAACAAACTGCAGCTGTTTGAGTGAAAAATGTGTCAATGTTTGCACATTTAGCTGTGTCTGTTTCCAGAGCCTCTCTCTTTTTAATCTTTCTCTTCACTCTTCCTCTCTTCCATCTTTCCACTGACCGCACGTAGTGTCACCTCCGTAACAAAAACGAAACTGAAAGTGGAGGTGGGGCGGACGACCTGGGTTGAGGAAATGCACCCAGCAGCTGCTGCGGTGATTAAACTGAGGACATGTGAATAAATTAAGGGTGGGGCGGACGACCTGGGTTGAGGAAATGCACCCAGCAGCTGCTGCGGTGATTAAACTGAGGACATGTGAATAAATTAAGGGTGGGGCGGCCCAGGAGCAGCGCGGTAGTGTTCTGTGTTATGTTGTTAAAAACAAAAGTTGTAAAAGATTTAAATAAATAATAAAATAAACGAGGAGCGGGGTCTCCTCTTATGCCGCCCCCTGCTGGATGCCGCCCTGTGCGGTCGCACTGTTCGCACATGTCACGGACCGCTTCTGCTTGGTTGAACTCGAATCATCGAAGTGGGCAATATTTCAACTTATTTTACGTTTGTCTTTTATTGGATAAAAAAAGGAGTTTGTGTTAACCACAGGCATATTAAGTCTATGGAGTTAACCGGTTCGACATTAGCGGCGTCTCCATACCTTCTCTTTCCACCTCTCTTAACACAGAACTTGTGTTGTGCGGGAGTTGTAGGCGGGACTTCATAGGCAAAGTGGACGGTTTGTTCGAACCCCCCGAACCCCCCCTGGCTACGCGCATGCCCCAGATAGCAGCTCTCTGCTCCACACAGAGAGCTGTGGTAGCTCAGTGGTCTGTGGTTATGTCAGGGAGGACATCTGGTGTAAAAACAATTGTCAAGTATTCATGCGAGTTAGTTCGATGTGATGACCCCTGCAGAAGGGAGCAGCCGAATGAAGAAGAAGAAGAAGAAAACTGCTTTAATATCAGGGTCACGGTAGCTCAGTGGTCAGTGCTGTGGTCTTGAATCTTAAGGCTGCTGTCACGTTTTCTGTCCTGCCGGCCATAGTTCCTGTTTGTTGTTCTCTTCTCCTGTCAACCTGCACCTCTGCCTGCTCACTTAGCCACACCCACTTTGCTGAGTCACTGCAATCAGCCCTCATGCAGCTCACCTGTTTGTACCTGTATTTAACCCACAGTCACTCAACTCAGTGCCAGATTATTGAAAACCTCACAGTGAGTTAATGTCCAGCATTCATGCCAAAGTCTTGTTTGTCTTCCTGGTTTTGACCTTTCGCCTGCTTCACGGATTCCTCGCCTTGCTCTCTGCCTATCTGTTTTGGATTATCTGCTCTGCTTATGGAAATGACCTTGGCTTCCTCTATAACAACCATGACTTTTGGACCTCGTCTCAAGTTTGGCTTTTGATCTCTGACCACCCGTGTATCGACCATGACTGTTTCTCTGGACCTAACGGTTTGGATTTCCAGTGTTTCCCCTAGTTAACTTGCCATGGCGGGGTGCTCATCTCATCCATGATTTTTGTTGACGGGGGGACGGACACGTCTGAGTGCAGCTTGTAGGGGCAGGGGGCATTCAGCATGAGGGAAGAGGCAACGTGAGCGCTCCCTTTAGCTTTTTAGCTAGAGAGCCTGTATTTTGCGCTGCTAGCTTAGTGCTATGCCAGTGCTGGGTGGGTGGGTGGGGGGTCAAGTTTGGTCTGGTAGGCGGGGTGCTCAGTTCTGTTGACGGGGTGGCGCACCCCGCTTGTATAATGGTAGGGGAAACACTGGATTTCCCTCCTTGCTGCTCACTGCTCAGCTCAGTCACAGAGCAGGCTCATCTTCACCACTGAGGATGTCACCAAAGAATCACTCTGTCTGTGAAGGTTTGTGACTATCATCAAAACAATCGGAACATTGTTATAGAACTCCTGCTCTCCTATCTCTTCAGAGTGTGCTGGCCCAAGGAATAAGACCTCCACCAGAAGCAGTTTGTTAAATCGTTTACCATCCTGCTGTCAGTGGTCCCGTTTGAATCCCTAAACCCAGTTCTTGTCAGCTGCAGCTTCAAGCCCAGACTGCTTGATCAGAAAGCACACCTAGTGTGGAACAATTGTTCAGTTTCTCATGCCACTTCACGTACAGTACTGTGGCACAGCAGAGACAACAGCAGCATTTGGTGGCTTTATCGCAAATTTGTGTTTTAATTCACCAAAACCTGATTCTGTTAACTCCTCAAAATTAACCAAATATTTTGATTCAAGAGTAAATATCTGAATGGTTCAGACATTAATGTTACTTTTTAGGGTGTACAAAGTCATCAAACAAACTTAAAAAAGTTACTCTCTTAGTTGCAAACCTACGATGACATATTGATGGGTGCCAGTAATGCTACTGCTCATAACTCCAACATCCACGTCCTTTTCAGAAGTCAATGTGGGAAAAGATCGTAGGTTAAATTAAAGGTTGACATCGTTGTTTTCAATAGATAAAGTTTTGGCCATTGACACCAAAAATGCAGGGATGGTATTTTATTTTTCTATCTGGAACATCCATCTGTCCGCCTGTCCATCCATCGTCTATCTGGGGCAGCAGCTTGAGCAGGGAGGTCCAGACATCTCTTTCTGCAGCCACCTCTTCCAGCTCGTCTGGGAGGACTCCAAGGCATTCACAGACCAACCCAAAGACGTAGTCTCCGCAGCGTTTCCTGGGTCTTCCCTGTCAAGCATCCCTGAAAACCACCTCCCTAGGCACCCAGAGTATACACTACCAGGTACTTGAACCATCTTCAATGTGGAGGAACAGTGGTTACACTTGGAGTCTCTTCAAAATAACCAAACTCCTCACCACGTCTCTAAGGGAGAGTCCAGCTACCCTTTGGAAGAAAGTCATTTCCAACACTTGTGTTTGCAATATTGTTACTTCAGTCACTACTAAAAGTTTGTGATCATAGATGAGGGTAGGAACATAAATAGACCAGTAAACAGAGGACTTCTTCTTGCAGCTCAGCTGCCTCTTCACCACAACGGACTGGCACAGAGTCTGCAATACTGGAGAAGCATCAGTGGCACCAATCTGCATGTCAATCTTATGCTCCATTCTTCTTTTACGCGTGAACAAAATCCCAAGATACTTGAACGTCTCCACTTGAGGCAGAACCTCAAGAATCATCCCAACTCAGAATCTCTGGAACTTGATTTTACATGAAATGTTTACATGAATATGCAAAGCTAAAAAGTTATAACAAAACTGGCAGATTCACAAAACTTTGCTCCAATATGAATGACCCCATATGCTTATTATTAGTTTAAAGGAGAAAGCCCCTGTTGAAGAAAACATTGAATTTTCACTAAAGTTTGCCAAGCAGCATGTGGAAGACTCCATGGTCAAGTGCTTCTCAGCAGCCAGCCATGAAAGTCTTATTGAGTTAGACGGTATACCAAATGCCACAAATAAGATCATGGGAAAACAATACAATGCTGTCTGCAAAATAAACATGTTGTATATACAGTATTTCCATTGTAACCAACCTTGTAACTCCTCCAGAGTGGTCAGGTGTGCTGGTTGCCTCACAATTCTCCTTCTTGCACAGTCACTGTCTATGAGGACGACCTACTCTTGGTAAATTTACACATGTTCCACATTCCTTCCATTTCTTAATGATGGATTTAACAGCCTAACTGGCTCTGATCCCTGGCTCTCCTCAGGGATGTGTGCTGAGCCCTCTTCTGTTCACTCTGCTCACATATGATTGTACAGCCACACATCCAGGCTGTCATATTGTTAAGTTTGCAGATGATACAGCTGTGGTGGGATGCATCACAGATAATGATGAATCCAGCTACAGACAGGAGGTGGAACATCTGGAGAGCTGGTGCAAAGAGAACAACCTTCACATGAATGTGAAGAAGACGAAGGAGATGATTGTGGACTTCAGAAGGAACAAACACACCCACACCCCACTGTATATAGGTGGATCTGCGGTGGAGGTGGTCTCCAGCTACAAATACCTGGGTGTACACTTGAATGATAACCTCAGCTGGAGCAATAACACCACCAGCCTGATCAAGAAAGGTCATCAGAGACTCTACTTCCTCAGACGGCTGAGACGAGCCGGTCTGAGAAGCCCAGTCCTCACCTCGTTCTACAGGTGTGCAGTGGAGAGCGTCCTGTGCTCCAGCATCAACGTGTGGCATGGAGGCTGCACAGTTGCAGAGAGAAAAGCTCTACAGAGAGTGGTGAAGGCTGCACAGAAGTCTGTGGGAGTCAGTCTCCCCACCATCACAGACATTTACACCTCCAGATGCAGAAAAAGAGCCACCTGCATCATGAAAGACCTCACTCACCCAGCACACTCACTCTTTGCACCACTCCCCTCGGGACGGAGGTTGAGGAGCATCAAATGTAGAACCACTAGACTGAGGAACAGCTTCTACCCTGAGGCTGTCAGACTCATGAATAAATAAATAATAAGAATAAACACTGCAAAATGTCACATCATACTGATACTGATCTGTTTCTTGTTGCTGCGTTCATCTGTGACCATCTGCTCATGTTCGTGCTGCTGTTTATAATGATGTTTTTCTACTACATTAGGGCTTAGTGTATTACTAGCTGATGTGATGTCTCTCTTAGTTAATCCTAGATGTTATTATTGTTTTTCTCTTGCATTTGTTGTTGGATGTAACTGGGACCCTGTGTACATAATCTCGTTTTCAACACATGTACTACATGCGGTGCAAATGACAATAAATTCTCTCTGACTCTGACTCTCTGGCTCTGACTCTAACTGCCTATAGTCATACTACTGTTTACATTCACTGTTTACATTTATTACTACTGTTTTCACTCAATACTACTGTTTACATTTATTACTACTGTTACATTTACACTACTTTTTATATCTACACTACTGCTGATATATATTTTTTTTACTAGCCTTATTGCATATGCCACTTTACCTCTATACCAATATCAACTACCTCATACATATACTGTGTACATAAACTTCATATGCTGCTTTGTCACTCTATTACAAATGTCAATGCCAGAACTTTCATTTTATTTTATAGATATACTTTTTACACTTTTATACTACTATGCAAAAAACTCAGGACAGTATTACACTTTTTATTATTTCATTTTATGCTTATGTTTATTAAATGTTTAGTGTTTTAGTGTTGGTGTAACTTTTCATACTTTCATACTACTACTATGCAAAAACTACTATGCAAAAACTCAGGACAGTATTACACTTTTATTATTTCATTTTATGCTTATGTTTATTAAATGTTTCAGTGTTTTAGTGTTTAAATGGTTACTGTTGCACCGAGGGACTGAGAGAAATGCAATTTCAATCATGTGTATGTCCTGTACATATTGCAGTTTTGACAATAAAGTTGACTTTTACTTTGACTTGAACAAAGCTCCAGGAATGTTTAGGGCCTTGGGAATACCCCTTTCAACATTCTTTTCTTTGACTGGAATTAAAGTTAAAGTAAAGTAAAGTGCTATGTGCTGTCATCGTATGTTTCTATACAATGACAAAATTAGTTCTCTGCATTTAGCCCATTACACATAAGGTGCACCCAGGTGGAGCAGTGGGCAGCTATGTAAGTGCTCGGGGAGCAGTTAGGGATTGGGTGTTTTGCTCAAAGATACCACAGCATGTGGGCATGGCGGGGAATTGGGCCTGTGACTTTGTGGTCCAAAGTCGGCTGTCGTCCCATTGCATACAGTCAGTGTGACCTGATTCGGCCGAATTAGGACAGTCAATAAAAATACAAATAAAAACACTGAATGCATGGTACACGGACTTTTATGCAGTCACTTATAATAATAATTAATAATAATTTGTCACATTTGTCATCTGTGTATGTTTCCCATACTTGACAGACGAAATTGGTCTTCTGCCTTTAACCCAACCACCACCAGGTGGTGCAGCGAGCAGCCGTAGTCAGCGCTCGGGGAGCTGGAGAATTAGATGTGCACTCATAGACACCCCAAGGTGTGTAGTGGCCGGGGCGCGAACCCGCGTCCTTCGGGTCCCAAGTCAAAAGCCTTAGCCACTACACCATCTTATTTTACTTGACCTATTTTCATTTAACTACCCGTACATTTAAAACATTTGATCTCACTTTGCCACAGAAGTTTGTATTTTAGACAACAGTTTTTCCATGGAAGCCAAATTCTATTGAGCATGGCATATTTATAATATACACTTGTATAAACACTGTGGTTTTTATGAAGAGTGGTGGTGCAGAGGTTAGAGAATATGGGCCTGTGATTGGAAAGTTGCAGGTTCAACTTCCCTGACTGACAACATCATAATGGGGGTGGAAAAGGTGAAACACCCACACCTGCCTCCACCCTCATTTTGCCCCCCTCTGGGCCCCTGAGCAAGGCCCTTAACCTCCACCATCTGCTCCCAAAACAGGTCTCTCTTGAAAATGAGTTCTTGTGACTCAATGAGACTACCTGGATAAATAAATGGTAAATAAAAAATATTGCACAGCACAGTGACCAGTGCAACTGGTAGAGCTGCTGCCTCTCAGCAAACTGGTCTCCCTGGTTCAAATCCTGGTCCGGGGGCCTTTCTGGGTGGAGTTTGCATGTTCTCTCCGTGCATGCATGGGTTTTCTCCAGTTTCCTCCCACAGACCAAATTGTCTCCAGGCGTGAGTGACAGAGTGAATGGTTGTTTGTCGTGTTTGTCTCCATGTGTCCCTGTGATGCACTGGAGACCTGTCCAGGGTGTCCCCCGCTTCTCACACAGTGACTGTTGGACATGTGCCCCAGTGACCCCCACGACCCAAAAAGGAAGAAGCGGGTCAAAGATAATGGATGGAAGTACAGTATTGCAGTGAGGATGATCACAACTCTGTTATAAAATATTAGATTCATATTTTCTACATTAAACAAAATTATCAATTTGCTCCTCGATATATTAATAAAAGAAATAGGTCTCTACTGTTAAAACCTGACAATTGCAAATGAATCTGTCAGTTTAGAGTTTCCACTTTTTTATCTTAAGGGTTTAGATTTGATCAAACAAGCATCCTGCTTATGTCACATAATTTTTTTTAAAGTGTGCCAGGTTCTGAACAACACATAACTCTGAATGTTTTTGTTCATGTAATTGAACTGTTCTCGTTGTGTTTTGTCAAAATAATTATTTGTGTTGGTTTGTCAAGAACATGAGTGCAAATGCAGCGCAAGGGCTTCAATCAAACGTTTCGGCTGACCTTCCTTGCTGTTGTGAATGTAATTTTGTGTACAGGAGACAATGAACTACATGGACTCTATTATATCACACATGTAAACTCTCTGAGCAAATATGCTCAAGGTGATAGTGAGATACACTTTGAGCCCCTTAACCTCACTGTTTGAGCACCTTTGTCTTCTGATAGAGACTGAGGTCATGCATTGATACTATGGCCATTGCATACAGTCAGTGTGACTTGAAACAAGTGTCCTAATGCGGAATTTTCCACATAGACAATGCAAGTTATATGTCTTTTTTTTAGTACAGCTACATGTAACTATGAAAGTTATGCTGTATATTGAACTTAGTGGAAATTCAAAAATATTTTAAGCTATGGGATTTATTTACATTGTTGTCTTTGTAAAAGTCTTTCTTTAAATACTTTATTGCTACAGTTGACAAAGAAGACCATTTCCAAATTCATGCTACACTTTAACACACATTTGTACCTACTTACACCAGTTTGGGGTCACGGGGGGACTGGAGCCTTTTCCAACAGTAAACAGGCAAGAGGTGGGGGACACCCTATACAGGTCGATAGTCCATACAGTCCATCACAAAAAAATGAGGAAAACAACCATATACATGCAAACCTAAGGTTAATTTAGAATCAACAAGGACTCTAGTATGCATAGCTTACTTGTGGGAGAAAACCAGAAAATGTGGAGAAAACCCATGCACGTATGTGATCTCTACGGTGCCCCTAAGGTGTAAATGAACATTTGAAAAAAAAAAAAAAATGGAATTGCATTAAGCCAAAGCAGAAGTGGCCGGAATCACATTTGATAAAATGGAATCACA
>JBBPBX010007466.1:39144-52838 GCA_038048925.1 Garcialebias charrua
TTCTTTTCTTTTCTTTTTTTTTTTTTCAAATGTAATTCTATTTTTTTCAAATGTGATTCTGTTTCTTTCAAATGTGATTCTGCTTCTTTCAAATGTGATTCTGTTTCTTTCAAATGTGATTCAGTTTTTTCAAATGTGATTCTGTTTTTTCAAATGTAATTCTGTTTTTTCAAATGTGATTCTGTTTCTTTCAAATGTGATTCTGGCCACTTCCACTTTGGCTTAATGTAATTCTGTTTTTTCAAATGTGATTCTGTTTTTTCAAATGTGATTCTGTTTCTTTCAAATGTGATTCTGGCCACTTCCACTTTGGCTTAATGTAATTCTGTTTTTTCAAATGTGATTCTGTTTCTTTCAAATGTGATTCTGTTTCTTTCAAATGTGATTCTGTTTTTTCAAATGTGATTCTGTTTTTTCAAATGTGATTCTGTTTCTTTCAAATGTGATTCTGTTTCTTTCAAATGTGATTCTGGCCACTTCCACTTTGGCTTAATGTAATTCAGATTTTTCAAATGTGATTCAGTTTATTTCAAATGTGATTCTGTTTCTTTCAAATGTGATTCTGGCCACTTCCACTTTGGCTTAATGTAATTCTGTTTTTTCAAAGTGATTCTGTTTTTTCAAATGTAATTCTGTTTTTTCAAATGTGATTCTGTTTCTTTCAAATGTGATTCTGTTTTTTCAAATGTGATTCTGTTTCTTTCAAATGTGATTCTGTTTTTTCAAATGTGATTCTGGCCACTTCCACTTTGGCTTAATGTAATTCTGTTTTTTCTAATGTGATTCTGTTTTTTCTAATGTGATTCTGTTTTTTCAAATGTAATTCTGTTTTTTCAAATGTGGTTCTGGCCACAATCCGTGTGTATGGTTCGTTCTTTGGTTATTCCGTTTCAAAATAAAAACCAAATAACCGAAACGGAATAACCAAAGAACGAACCATACACGGATTTGGCCACTTCCACTTTGGCTTAAAGCTGCTATATGTAACTTTTCTAACAATATATTTTTAACATATTTCTTCACTCTGTCACTAGATTGATGTTAGAGAGGTAATCTCTGAAAAAAACTAAAAAAAAATATTGTCCCCTTGCTTCTCCAGGTGGTAAATAAGCATTTCTAAAAAGAAAAAGTGACCCGCCATTTTCCAGCCAATAAAAACAAAGTTTGTAACCAGCCAATAAAAACCGAGCTTGAATTCGAATCAGCCAATAAAAACAGAGCTTGAATTTGAATTTTAACAGACCACAAGGGGGCAGTGCCATATATGGCTCTGAGGGGGAGGGATCAGAATGCTTTGCTTGTTGAAATTTTTTCTAAGTGCTGATGTTCTACAGAAACTGCAGACTCCACCTTTAATGTAATTCTGTTTTTTTTAAATGTGATTCTGTTTTTGTTTTTTGTTCAAATGCAATTCTGTTTCTTTCAAATGTTGTTCATTTACACCTCAGGCCACCCTAAAATCAAGATTAGTCTTTTGTGAATGTTCCTGATGTAAAACAACAGAGTTATCCACTGTGTAACTGTGCTGCCTTAAGGCCCCTTTTTGAGCATGCACAAAACTTATGTAACAGAGTTGTTGTGGTTTATTACTGCCGTGGCAGTGTGTCAGGTCCTGAATGGTGGCAGCCTATCTATGATATGCCACCTTGCAGCTCAGTCATCTAAAATGTGAAGCAAGTCTGGCCACGTTGGCCTCATGCCCAGGCTATGACTTGATCACACCCACAACATGCTGGCAGCACTCCAAGTACAGGTAACCCCCGACCTACGACCCCATCGACCTGCGAACCACGGGACTTACGAACATATCATATTTAATAAAAATATGAATTAAAAAAAAAAAAATAAAAAAATATATATATATTTTTTTGTGTTTAAATGTTCTTAATTTCATGTGTACATCACTTTGTTGCAGCTCTGGTTGTTTTAAAGGCTTTATAAATAATAATTATGATAAAAAAGATCATTTCTGATCATTTTTGAGCAATTTTTGAGCAATTTTGGGAAACAGGAAGTAGGTCTTCAGTTTACACGGTCACAAATTAATGTAGAACACCGGACGCTATTTAAGGTTCAGTCACTGGGGTCTCCGGTCACAAATTAATGTAGAACACCGGACCGGACGCCATCTTAGGTTAGCTGCCGAGAGCTGGACGAAGACTGGTGACCAGGATGGCTTCATATGGATTAATTACTAGCTGGAAACGTCTCTGTGAACTTTGTGGATGTCTCAGGCAGCGGATTTATCGCCGATCGTGCCAGGCCGCCGTGCGAACACCTCCGGCCGGCCTGGCTACACCTCCGGCCTGGCTAGCTCCAGAGCTAACACTGGAGCTAACACGGGAGCCGGCCTTTTGAACACTGGTGACCAGGATCGCATCATGTGGATTAATTACTAGCTGGAATAGCTCTGTGGACGTCTCAGGCTGGAGCAGCGGCTGGAGCAGCAGAAGCTGCAGATTGATCGCGCCGCCGCTCCAACACTAGCTCATGGCTTGGCTAGCAGAAGCTAGCCAGCTAGCTAACACAGGCCTGGAGCAGCTGCGGTGGCGCGCTGCTCGGCCCGACAACAATCAACGCATGGCAACCTAAGATGTCGGCTTTGACCATCTCAAAGTAAGAAAATATATTTTTATTTATTCTGTAAATGTGAATAGCAATGTTTAACATTACAGTACACTACTTTACATGCTTAAATGTGTGCGCGCGCTCCGTTAGCATGATAAATAAAGGTTGAATGAATGAATGAATGAATAATTTTTTTTTTTAAATATAATTTTCACCCCCTACCTACGAACGGATCGAGCTGCGAACCGTTCTTAGGTCCCGATCTCGTTCGTAACACGGGGGTTCCCTGTACTGTTATTTATTGCAACATTTTTAGTGATGCAGTAACTTGCATTGTGTCCCACCATGGCTCTTTCTAAACCAAAAGGATTGTGACACACTTGCACCACATGGCTGCAACAACCAATCCATGCTCTCCACACACTATTAAATCTTATGCAATGTTCATTTGTCCTTCATTGGCCTTTTGGATCACAATCAAACCTGCTGGATGAGGAAGGAAGAAGGATGGATTTGTTTGAAATTTGGTCATAAACCCCTTCATGTATCCTGTCATGCCACGTCTGAATGGTGCTGCCTCCTCACAGTAATGCTGATAGTTTTCAAACTGATGCTGGAGTTGCAGAAACCTCTTACAGTTTATTGTTTATTTGTCATATCAGCTGCATTTTGAAACAGTAGTTCACGCCTTTGTGACCACTCGGCTGGACTACTGTAATGCACTCTATACTCTATATAGGAATCAGTGATTCATGTATCTCTCAGCTTAGGGTACAGAGAACACTGCTGCTGCATGACTTTTAACTGGCACACGAAAGTTTGACCACATTTCTCCTGTTTTAGCCTCCCTGCACTGGCTGCCTGTACATTCTAGGATTCATTAAAAAATTATTTTATTTGCTTTTAAAGCGCAAAATGGTCTTGCCACGCCCTATCTGTCCGAGTTGCTGCAGCCATACACACCCTCTCGATCCCTCAGGTCATGTGATCAGCTGCTCCTGAGTGTCCCAAAGACAAAACACAAGCTCAGAGGAGACCGTGCTTTTGCTGTGGCAGCTCCTAAACTGTGGAACAACCTTCCCTTGAACATCAGACCGGCCTCTTCTCTGTCTGTTTTTAAATCTCTTCTAAAAACCCATCTCTTCTCCCTTGCCTATGACACCATCTGAGATGTTGACTTTTAATAATTTTATTTGCTTGTATTATCTGATTGTATGATTGCTCAACTTTTATTATGTGACTTTTAATCATTTTTATTACCTGACGGTATGATTGTTTTGTTGTGTGTACAGCACTTTGGTCCTGTGGGTGTTTAAAGTGCTCTATAAATAAATCAGGTATGGTATGGTATGGTATATGCAGATCAACACACGGTCAACAATGCAATGAAATGCTCAGGATGAGAAGAACCATGTTGACTCATCAAAAAACAAGCAAACAATAAAAACAAAACTAACAAAAACAAACAAACAAACAAAAAACAAGAAAGACCAAAGCATGCAACAAAAATACAAAACCACCAAGAAGTGAAAAAGAAATAAAACATCTACAAGGTCTGAAAGAAATGTTGTATTTCAGTTATCGGCGTGAAACTGTGGAATGAACTGAATGATGATCTCAAATTATGTGCTTTTTTGGTGAGCTTCAAAAGAGCCTTAAAATGTAAATGTTTGTATGTGCACTTATGTATATGTAGACAGTAGATATCTGTCATTATGTAGACTGCTGTGTCAATGAATTGGGTAGGCAAGTATAAGCCTTGGCTTCAGCCTATTCCTTTTTTTGGTAAATTATTGATTTACCATTTTATATTGTTTTCTTTTTGTTTGTAATGTTTTAATTTACCAAAATAAAGTTGAATTTAATTGAATTTAAATTTAAATGTCATAAACAGCATGGTAGTATACAACAATGCAAGTAGGATGAATCAGTACAAACAAGTAACTCACAGAAACAGGGCTTAATTTGAGCTGGATCCTGCCGGAACAAGATCCGGGAACTCTCTTATTTTGACAGAGTGCTTTCCTGTAACTGTTTGCTGGGCTCTGGTAACGCTCAGGCTTACTAATAATAAAGGTATGAACACATATGACTGCCTTAAATGAATAAAACTTGTATTGGATATGTAAACTGAAAATTATTACATAAACACTAATTTTAAACACACTTAGGAGCAGGCAGCATTTATGCTTCTACCTTTAAGGGGGCAGAGATAGGGTAGAGGCAGGGCAGCCATTGCATGAGAACATACAATGAAGACAACACATCACTTATTATTATAACATATTAAAAAAAAATCTCCACCCCTAAAAGAGAGGTGGGGTTGAGTTCCGAGCTAGCCAGGCAGTCGCACGTAAGCAACAGCTCACAGGCAGCCATCATGAACGGAAAGAGAAGGTGCCTGGAGGCTTCACATGTAGAGTCGGACAGTGAATTCAGTGGAGAAGAGTCCGGCTAGGAACCGTCGAATGGGGGGGTAGGATGCTTGACAGAAGTGGAGTGTTTACAAATGTAGGCAAATGTAGATGTTTAACAACCTGTTGAAATAGACCAAAATGCAGGAAATTTCATGTACTTCATTAAAAAAAACTTATGGAGCAGGACTCCCAGACATCCCCCACCCCACCCCACCTACCCACTATTTGCATTCCAGCTTCAATCAGTTTACAAATTAAGCCCTGCACAGAATACTTGTTTTAGATTGACAACATTAAGTAAAGACAACAATATACAGCAATAAAAAGTAATTAAAATAAGAAAAGTGTTCTAAAAACACACTGTTAGCAGCACGGTCCTGTTAGCAGTGAGGTTCTCTTAGCAGTGTGGTCTCCTTAGTACTTGTAGCATGTTACAGTTAGCAGTGTGGTTCTGTGAGCAATCTGATCCTGTTAGCAATATGGTTCTGTTAGCAAATAGTCGTATTAGCAGATTTGTTTAGCAACACGGTCCCATTAGCAGCATGATACTATTAGCAGTGTAGTTTTGTTAGCAATGTGGTTCTGTTAGCAGCATCGTCCTATTGGCAGAGTGGTTCTATTAGCAGTGAGGTTCTCTTAGCAACATGGTCCTGTTAGCAGCATGATACTTTTAGCAGTGTGGTTCTGTTGGCGGCATAGTTCTATTTTTAGAGTGGCTCCATTAGCAGTGATATTCTTTTAGCAAGATGGTTCTGTTAGCAGCATAATACTGTTAGCAGTGTGGTTCTGTTAGCAGCGTGATCTTGTTAGCAGCGCACTTTTGTTAGCAGCATGATGATAATAATGATCACAGCAACCAACAAAGACTACCCTCCAGGAACGGGTCTGGTAGTCACCGAACATCCATAGCTCCCTGCATAACCAATCTATTCCATAGAGTTCGGTGCATGTGTGCAGGCAGATGGGGGGGATCATGGAGACGACCACCATGACAGGCCGGAGCCTGAGCCCGAGGCTGGAAAGGGTCCGGGAACTGAGCCATGATGGCAGGATAGTACAATGGCACAATGGCAAAGTAGTGTCACACAAAACTCCAAATGTGCATTGCAGTCATAGCTGTAGCCTGGGAGTAGAGTGCAGGTGCAAAAAAGTTAAAACAAAAACAACAGGAACAAAATAAGAGCTAGTTGAAATGGAACATCAGTGCTGTCATACTGTAGAACATGTGACATGATCCATATAAAAAAATGTAATCTATCTAACCTTACTATCCTGACGTGGTCCATCAGAGTTTTGCCTGGGGCCCTGGGCGGGGCCGGAGATGATGTGTGTTGTGGAGATGGACTCTTACGATGGTATTGTCAGGGGAATGTGCTGCTGACAGAGGGTGAAACTGAAGCCCCCAGTATAGCTCTGCGTTGGGCCAAACGCTGCACGCCGTGTGAGCGCCGCGGCACAAGCCTTTGAACGCGGGCGTGAATGCGCCAAGCTCAAATTTTACGACCGCCTACGCGCGCGCGTTGTCTCACAATAAACTGCCCGGCGGCGGACTGTTTTGTATGAGACACAAATGTATTAAATTCCCCTTCTTCATCGCTGATCTGGACTTTTCTTTTGTTTTTTTGCCAAAAGTCAAGTGATCGCTTGAAGCGGTCACCATTCGCTTCCTCCTCCGATGAGGAGGAATGAATGAATTTGTCACGAGCGAACCAAATGTCCAACGTGGATGCGCCAGGTTCTAAATATTTCCTGGTGGGCTGTGGGCTGCAGGACCAGCGCTCCCTGTTTTTATTTTATTTTTTAGAACTTTTTATTAACATATAAACACAAAATACCGCTGCGCAGCCCGTGCCTTTTCTTTCACCATTCGACCTGTCAATCAATTCAGTAGGCGTGTCAGCAAAAGACCAATCAGCGACCTCAATTTGCCCCATAGGTAAACGCTCCGCCCTGCTGCTGCTCAATTAACATCAAGAATTTGGAGCTTCACGCTGGAGCGTCACGCTGAGCTATACTGTGAACTGCCTGCACGCAGCACACGTGCGTCGAGCGGCGTGCTGCCCAACGCACTGCTATACTGGAGCCTTAAGTGTCTCACCTTTGCAAAAAAATAAAATAAAAATATTTTTGGCGAGTACCAGTAGCATGGCGTAAATACAGTAGGAGAAGGAGTTTCTCCTTCCTGTTCCTCTCAAACCCAACCGGTCGAAGCAGATGGCCACTTGTCCTGAGCCTGGTTCTGCTGGCTTCCTTTTTTAGATAGAGAACTTTACTAATTGGAATGAATGTTTCAGGGGGCCCTGTGGGAGGTAATCCGGGAGTATGGGGTACCAGGCCCTTTGATAAGGGCTGTTAGGTCCCTGTACGACCGGTGTCAGAGCTTGGTCCACATTGCCGGCAGTAAGTCAGGCTCGTTTCCGGTGAGAGTTGGACTCCGCCAAGGTTTCCCTTTGTCACCGATTCTGTTCATAACTTTTATGGACAGAATTTCTAGGTGCAGCCAAGGTGTTGAGAGGATCCGTTTTGGTGGCCTTAGAATCACTTCTCTGTTTTTTGCAGATGATGTGGTCCTATTGGCTTCATCAGTTCGTGATCTACAGCTTTCACTGGAGCGGTTTGCAGCCGAGTGTGATGCGGCCGGGATGAGGATCAGTTCCTCCAAATCCGAGGCCATGGTCTTGAGCCGGAAAAGGGTAGAGTGCCCTCTCCGGGTCGGGGAGGAGGTCCTGCCCCAAGTGGAGGAGTTTAAGTATCTCGGGGTCTTGTTCACGAATGAGGGAAAACTGGAGCGTGAGATCGATAGGCGGATAGGTGCAGCGTCCGCAGTGAAGCGGGCGCTGTACCGGTCTGTCGTGGTGAAGAGAGAGCTGAGTCAAAAGGCAAAGCTCTCAATTTACCGATCGATCTACGTTCCCACCCTCATCTATGGTCATGAGCTTTGGGTTGTGACCGAAAGAACGAGATCTCGGATACAAGCGGCTGAAATGAGTTTTCTCCGCAGGGTGTCTGGACTCTCCCTTAGAGATAGGGTGAGAAGCTCAGTCATCCGGGAGGGACTCGGAGTAGAGCCGCTGCTTCTCCACATCGAGAGGAGCCAGTTGAGGTGGCTCGGGCATCTGGTTAGGATGCCTCCTGGACGCCTCCCTGGTGAGGTGTTCCGGGCATGTCCCACCGGGAGGAGACCCAGAGGAAGACCCAGGACACGCTGGAGGGACTATGTTTCTCGGCTGGCCTGGGAACGCCTTGGGATTCCCCCAGAGGAGCTGCTCCAAGTGGCTGGGGAGAGGGAAGTCTGGGCCTCCCTACTTAGGCTGCTACCCCTGCGACCCGACCCCGGATAAGCGGAAGAGAATGGATGGATGGATGAATGTATCTGTTCAGTGCCCTGAGACAACTTCTGTTGTGACTTGGTGCTATATAAATAATTTGAACTGAATTGAATTAGCATAGAAGCATCATGTTTTCCTTACCACTGAATAAGTTCAACAAAATTTAACGCAATCCAACCATGTGTAGGTTGTGAACAGCATAAAGTGGTCTCCATTCAATGTAAAGGGGGTCTAAACTAACCAGCAATGCTTGCAAGTTCTTTAAATTTGAATTAGAATAGTTTAGTTCAGCACATGTTCCCAAGTTAGTCAGTTGATAAAGAAAGTACTGTATCATTCTTTGAAGAATGCATATTGCACCATGCCAAGTTTTTCAACAAAGTTCCTGTAAGTCTCAGCTATAACCACAACAAATTGTAGTTATGGTCATTTTATTAGGGGCTAACGTTGACTAGTTGTGTCAACTGTCTTGAACTGTGTTGACTTCAAAAGTTAATCAGTAGTAAAAATACATCCAATGATTACTTTGAGCGTTTCGTTAAAATCCATGGTTCATGAGATAATGTGCTAACAAGAGATTGACTGACACATGATTGGCTTCAGGTGAGAGATAAAATAAAACAGCATATGCTCTCACAACCTTTTTTAGCTTGAGGCTATTTAATTAAACATTACGATGTAATGTGAAAATAATACAAACTATTTTGAGTTTCACTAACTGCTTTTTCTGTTTAAATTGGTAATGAACCAAGTTTGTCTTACTCAGAACAGATTTTTAGGAAGTGTGTAATCTCCCCATTTAAAATAGCAACAAAGTGTTTTTCGGAAGCTGTGTTCACGTGTTTGTTTTCTGTGTTATTTGCTGTGCTAATAGATTGGTAATTCTCTGTTCATGGAACTTCGTTGTCGTTGTTTTGGAACCGTTTAGCAGAGACAGGAGCTGAGCACTCAGCCAGCCACCGATCTGAGTGAGGAAGAGGAGGGAGATGATTAATGCTGGGACAAGCTGAGTCAGGCTGTCAATTAGCTCAGCGTACACGTGGAAACATCATGTTCAAACACAACACAGAAGCACTCCATCTATAGTACAATAATGTGACACCCTGGCTGTACTTTTAAACTTTCCTTACTGGAAAAGGTCAGTCGTAACTGTGCATAAAAAATATTGATTGGGAAACAACATTAGCAGACTGCTGTAATTCTCAGTTTCTGTAAGAATGCAAAAACAAAACAGATGAGAGGGATAAAACTGATATACTATATTCACCCCCCAAAAAATAATAAACAAGTAAGTTAATTTCTGTTCATTTAAACAAGAACAACATTTAGCCTAAATGATGTATATGTGACACTTTAATAAATAAAAAAAATCTTCTGCAGGTTTGACAAGATGGAGAAATTATCCTTATGTTGTTCGTATGCCATATATTATCCATCCATCCATTATCTTTTACCCGCTTCTTCCTTTTTGGGTCTCGTGGGTCATTGGTACTCATATCCAGCAAAGACAGGAGTCACCCTGGACAGGTCTCCAGTCCATCACAGGGACACATTGAGACAAACAACCATTCACTCTCTCACTCACACCTAAGAACAATTTAGAGTTATCAATCATTCTAACATGCATGTTGTTGGTCTGCGGCAGGAAGTTGAAGTACCCAGAGAAAACCCATGCATGTACGGAGAGAACATGCAAACTCCACCCAGAAAGGTCCTCCCCCACATTGGTGCTTCTGACCATATCTGTGTTATGCTTAAGCCAGCATACAGGCCGCTGGTGAAAGTCACAAAACCAGTCCGCAAGCAGATACGAGTGTGGCCAGAGGGGTCTTCAGAGGCACTCCAGGACTGTTTTGACACCACAGATTGGGGTATGTTCAAAGAAGCTGCTACCACAAACAACAACACATGTCTCCAGGAGTACTCAGACACTGTATGTTCATACATCACCAAGTGCATTGATGATGTTACCAACCTCAAAACCATCACTGTTCGGGCTAATCAGAAGCCATGGCTAACAGCTGAGGTTTACAGACTCCTGAGAGCCAGGAATGCTGCCTTCAAAGCGAGAGATCAGGTGGGCCTGAGGGCAGCCAGAAAGAACCTGGATCTGGGCATCAGTAAGGCCAAGGAGCAGTATTCCAGGAAAATAGCTCACCGTTTCAAGGACAGCAAGGATACACGCAGTCTGTGGCAGGGAATACAGACCATCACAAACTACAAACCCCCCCCCAGACCTGTGACAGCTCAACCTCTACGCTGAATGAACTGAATGAGTTCTTTGCTCGGTTTGAGGCAAGTAACAGCACACCTGCACATAAACTCCCCCCCTCTCCTGATGGCCAGGTGCTGGCGCTGTCCTCAGACAGCGTAAGGCGATCATTTATCAAGATTAATGCCCGGAAGGCCTCTGGTCCTGACAACATACCTGGTCGTGTGCTGAAGGACTGTGCAGGGGAACTCGCAGCGGTCTTCACGGACATCTTTAACATCTCACTGAGCCAGGCCATCGTCCCCACCTGTTTCAAAGCCACCACCATCATCCCTGTCCCAAAGAAGGCAACGCCCGCATGCCTCAATGACTATCGCCCAGTAGCACTCACCCCCATCCTGATGAAGTGCTTTGAACGGCTAGTCATGAAAAGCATCACATCTGTCCTCCCTGCCTCCCTGGATCCCTTCCAATTTGCATACCGACCTAATCGCTCAACCGACGATGCCATCTCCTCTGCCCTCCACACAGCTCTCACACATCTGGACACGAAGGACTCTTATGTTAGAATGCTGTTCATCGACTTCAGCTCGGCATTCAACACCATCATCCCCCAACAGCTCATCCATAAACTGGACAGTCTGGGGCTGAACACCTCAATGTGTAACTGGCTGCTAGACTTCCTGACCGGGAGACCACAGACAGTACGGATCGGGAGTAACACATCTAGCACCATCACATTGAACACAGGGGCCCCACAAGGATGTGTGCTGAGCCCCCTTCTATTCACCCTGCTAACACACGACTGCACACCATCGTACAGCTCCAACCACTTCATCAAGTTTGCGGACGACACAACAGTGGTAGGTCTCATCAGCAACAACGATGAGACGGACTACAGGAACGAGGTGAGCCGCTTGGCCTTGTGGTGCGGACACAACAATCTCACTCTCAACGTGGAGAAGACAAAGGAGATTGTCGTGGACTTCAGGAAGAGGGATGCACAACATGCCCCTCTGACCATCAACAGCACCGCAGTGGAGAGAGTGGACAGCACCAAGTTCCTGGGAGTGCACGTCTCGAAGGACCTGTCCTGGAGCAGGAACACTGCAGCACTGGCCAAGAAGGCTCACCAGCGCCTCTACTTTCTCCGCAAGCTGAAAAGGGCTGGAGCTTCAACCCCCATCATGTGCACCTTCTACAGGGGTGCCATAGAAAGTGTCCTGACCAGCTGCATCACTGTGTGGTTTGGTGCATGTACTGCATCCTGCCGCAAGAGCCTCCAGCGCATCGTGAGAGCAGCTGAGAAGATCGTCGGCACCTCCTTGCCCTCACTGCAGGACTTACACAGCAAACGCCTCACTCGGAAAGCCCTCTGCATGGCAGGTGATCCCACACACCCACTACACAGCTGCTTCAGACTGCTGCCATCAGGGAGGAGACTGAGGAGTCTCCAGGCTCGTACCAGCAGACTGAGAGACAGCTCTGTTCATCAGGCAGTCAGAATGCTAAACACTCTGCCTGCTCTGCCTCCCCTCCCATTTGAACTGCCTTAACACAAAAAACTTTCTCACACATTACCACTCAACACAAAGTTTTTAACACTGGACTCTGTGTCATCAAACGGGTTATTCACTAAACTCTCGGTCATGTGCTCATTCAGTTTGCACTACTTCTCATATTTGCACTAATGTTTGTATTACATTACTGCCTATAGTCATACTACTGTTTACATTCACTGTTTACATTTATTAATACTGGTTTACATTTATTACTACTGTTTACATTTACACTACTTTTATCTACACTACTGCTGATACATATACAGTATTCTCTGACTAGCCTTATCTAAGGATGCCAAATGTGCCTTATGTGCCTTACTGCATATGCCACTTTGCCTCTATACCAACATCAACTACCTCATACATATACTGTGTACATTAACTCATATGCTGCTGTGCCACTCTTTGCAAATGTCAATGCTAGAACCTTCAGTTTATTTTATAGATATACTTTTTATACTTTTTATACTACTATGCAAAAACTCAGGACAGTATTACACTTTTATTATTTCATTTTATGCTTATGTTCATTGGGTGTTTGGTGTTTTAGGGGTGTTTGGTGTTTCAGTGTTGGTGTAAATTTTCATACTTTTATACTATTATGAAAAAACTCAGGACAGTGTTACACTTTTACTATTTTATGCTTATGTTTATTAAATGTTTTAGTGTTTAGTGTTTAGATGGTTACTGTTGCACCGAGGGACTGAGAGAAACGCAATTTCGGTCCTGTGTATGTCCTGTACATATTGCAGTTCTGACAATAAAGTTGACTTTGACTTTGACTTTGAACTGGCAACCTTCTCGCTGAGAGGCAACAGCTCTACCAACTGAGCCACTATCCCGTCTTACATATTACTGTAATATTAAAATAGTGGTAACCTTAGTTGCAACATCTACTTTATGCAATAAGAAGCGAGTTACTCCATCCATCTAACAGTTGATCTTTTGAAATACCACTTGAGAAAGTGGGTTTGCCTCAGGCTTCATTGGAAACTAGCAAAATTCTCAACTGAGTCCATCCCAGCCAGATATCAGTCATCTGAGCAGTAAAATTAATACGTGACTTAACGACCCAACAAATGAACTGATTTATTTGATGCAATGATCGTTTCAGGCATCTTTGACCTTTTATTTGAGTGTAAACATTTCTATCATTACCAGGTTTCCTTTGTATTCCTCCAGAACAATTTATCAAAAGTATGAGTCAGTCAGGACTGTGTTGGATTCAACTAAGAAGGGAAAATAATGCAAAGATGGCCTCACTCAACCAGGATGCAGCTTCGCAGGCCCCCCAGTGAAAACCCAGTTTTTGTTAGTTTTGGAATTGGCTCCGAGCCCGACTCCGCTCACTTTAAACCTGTGACTTACAGTAGTCCCTCGTTTATCGCGGATTTTAGGGACCACGCCCACCCATGATAAGTGAAAAACCACGATACAGTAGTCCAAGTTCAAGTTCAGTTCAAGTTCAGTAAAGTTTGTCATGACATGTACTACTAATCACACTCATCACCTGTTACTCCCAATCTCCCTGCTGCATGGATTGTTTATTTAAAATGTTACAGTATTTAAATTACAGAGAAGAGAAGTGCAGCAGGACGTCAAAGTG